>JAGVSP010005450.1:0-11013 GCA_022494985.1 Micrasema minimum
TGTGATACAAAAGAGTTTTTTGGAGTCATTCTTCACTCTTCTGTCGCAGCTATCTGCGTTTCCAGGAAATGTCGCTTGTCGGTGCGCGCAGACCTTTTGACAATCTTGTCTTGGGTTCTGTAATCATGTCTCAGTTAGGTCGGGGTCCGTTTCACTGTCCCTCAGTGTTTTAAAGATTGCACGCTTCTCTATCTCACCCAGGTTTTATCAGACATCCACCGCGGGCGCGCCCTTCCCTAACTCCTAGGGTTGCCTTTGCGGACAGCGTTATGGAGTTCTTAAGAGTCTGCCACTGACTTTCAATACGGCCAGCTAGAGTTAAAGAAGCTCTCTCTCTTTCCAGATGTTCACATACACGAGCATTGTAGTCTTGTTTTTTAGCAGGGAGTTTCAGGCCTTCGATATATTTTATCTATATTTTCATGATCATTTTTTAGTTGGAGGTGAATTTTACTCGTTCACCAATACATTTTATAATACCTTCACTAATCCACGACTTGATCCTTCGTAAGTGTCGAGGTATAAATTTTTGAGATGTGCATTGTTTAATATGATTTTTTAATCATTTCAAAAACATATCGTAAGCTATATTTGTATCATCGCAATTTAAAACTTCAGTCCACGATTCTGATTCGAGTGGTGATAAATGTATAAATTGTTTTATTTACTTTTCAGTGTGTATATATAATATGGTTGGGTAATGGTCAGTTGTTGTAGATTCTAGAATGACAGGTGTAATTGCGTTTTTGGATTTGATCATTATATATGATCTAGGCAAGTTCTAGACAAAGCGTATTCAACTACATCACAGAGGAAGTTTCACCAAATTCGCCATAGGAATGATTAAGTTAAGTGAAATCAGAATATCGTACGACTCTTACGATTTTTTGTTGATAAAACTGATTTCGGTTACCTACATAAATTGGGGTATTGGAGCGACCGGGGTTAGAAACACGATGCACGTTGCACGTGGGACAGTTCTTGGAAAAAACTAAGACTACCAAATAAAAAGATAAACATTTACTTGATAGCGTCGATTTCCGCATCCTTCTCTCGCAGAAACTCTCCAAGATCAGCAGATAAGTACTGGGCACGTCGTTGTTCAGCTTCACGACCCTAAAGGAAGTAATCACACCCGTAAGTGGCAGGATTTGGAAGTAGTGTGATCAGTTTGTGAAGAGAAGTGCAACTTACAGCGTCGGCATCCTCGCGATCGGCAATAAGTGCCATGCGCTCATTGTCCATGCGGCGGACTTCCAGCTCCAACTCCCGGAGGCGGAGGTTCGGCTCAGTCGGCTGATTGCGAGTAACCTTGAGTTCATCTACGGAACACATGCGTATCTTAGTCACACTTTGTTGGCTTACTTACTTCTACAAAATACCAATTAACTCATTTTGTCTAAATTCCAATACTCGCAGATTGGATTCCAATAAGCTTTAAGAATTTAATGTCTATTGACGATTTACTGTGGTTTTGAAACGATTTAAAAGCTACAAAATTCGTTATATTTATAAAACTACATAAATGAATTATTAATGTAATGATTTTTCATCTAACATGCGTTTATGTTATACGGTTTTAAATAAGGTACAACGCATGATACATGTGATGTTCAGTAAATGATTTGAAAGCAAATTGATATTCGTAAACTAACGTGCTAAGCGAGCATTACACAAATCTCTGAAAGACCACGGATCAAGATGAGAGCAATATCATGTGTTATTAGCAGGGAGTGTACATATTATTCTCATTATCAATCAATTCCGTTGTCAATGTGGAGGTAAATATTCCACTAATTATCTCCGAGCTAAGCGAGCGGCTGCCAATTCCACGGTCTACGTCCTGTAGTTCCCGTGCAAACTGCGGAACCTTATGCCTTGTAAAGTATGGCATTGGGAAGTATATATCCTCACCCGTCAACTTCTGGGTCTCCCTGGACAAGGTGTCCTCATGTTCCCGGGTCTTGTCCAGCTCGCGGGTGATGCGCTGGATCTCGGCCTGCTGGTTCCCGAGGTGCCTCCGGGCCTGCTCGCACAGCACTCTGAGATGATCACACTGCACAGAATGGTTCTCGAGCTCGTCCACTCGCTCCTGCAGCTCCCGAGCGGAGCTTTTTGCCTCGTCCAGATCATTGATGAGCTCCTTGACCTATTTCAAAACAAACTTTTCATTATTTACTGTTTTCGATTCATCCAAAAACTTTATTACGTTGTATATCTAAAGACCGATTTACAGGACATAGCCTCGTAGCATAGTGGTAGCGCATTCGGCTAGCGTGCACGAGGTCGCGGGTTCGATTCGATGAAATATTGATTTACATGTGATTTTCCTATTAATATTTCATGTGTGATACCTTGGACTGGCACTGAAACATAAGAATGATCACCTTACCTTTGTGTCATTTATTTATATTTTATTGCTGTACACACAGTGCTATGTTGAGTACAATTAACAGAATTTTAAATTAAGGAACATATAGGACATAACACCAATTACGTGGACAACACAATGTATAAGACAAATTTCTAAGGACGTGAAGTAATTAAGTTATGTCATGTGTATGTGTGTTGTTGAATGTGTGTGGAGTGTGGTGTACGAGTATGTGTTGGTAAATCTGAATAATTAAACGCAGGAGAGGATAATAAAATGATAAGTGAGTAATGAAATGATCAAGATACGGTACGCATACTCGGTGTACCGATGCAGTGCCCCATGTGCCATTGGGTGCGGATAAGGAAAGTCTCGTTACAGGTCAGGAGGCCCATAGAGTGAAACAACATCGCTAACACCTGTACATGAGAATCAATCATTACTGTGTGATCTCATGGGGAACCTCTAGTACTCACGATACTAGTAGTGCTACGGAGGCCGCCAATTCACAAATGAAGTTTATAATTGTCCCGTTTTGTGCCTCCCAGGAAACTGCCTAATTTATCAGTCTGTCTCTACTTCATCTTCCTATTAACAGACATTCTCACAACTTTTTTCCCTTCAACCAAGCAACTCTGTTAATTACTTCTGCTGCAATTTTCCCTTATCCTCACTCGTTGGTGCATAGGGCGCTGCATTGGTGCACCAATTGCAGTGAATCTTGATCATAAGAAAACAAGATTATCAGATCAGATCAAATATTCCACGAGATGCCCACCTATTCATTAAAAATGGTTTATATACTGCAATAATGAAGCAATTTAGTGCTGAACTCCCCTGGTTTTGCCGGCGAGACTTCTGTTTCTCCAAGTTGCTGATCTTGTTGAGCATAGTCATCAGCTCCTGGACGCGAGCGGAGGGCTGGCGGCGGATCTCCTCGGTTGTCTGCTGCTGGACCTCTCCGGTGGCCTGCGCCAGCTGCGTCTCAAGGTCCAGGCGAGCCCCGAACTCCCCCTGCAGATCCGCGCTGACAGATTTCAGTTCGGCCTCAAGCTGGATTTTGGAACAAAGGATCGGTCACTCGGTCAAAGCGTACAAATAAATAAGTAATTTGGAAGATAGAGCGTGTAGAACCTTATAGGAAACCAATCCCCCGGATTAACCCTTTGCGGTCATTTGGCGGGAGCCACCCGCCCGAAACAAAAGTACGCTAGAGGTCCAATGGCGGGTGTCACCCGCCCGAGCTAACTGTCATTCCTATACAAAATGTATGTAAAATGGCTGACCCGTCGCGTAATCTTTTTGACAAAGAAATATGTGATTTGCTCGAGAGTTTAAGTGATTCCGATGATGAATTTTTAGAAAATAGTAGTGGACACTCTTCCAGTGATGAAAATGATAGGATTCTATCCCAGTACCAAATCTATCCGGAAGTTTTGGAGGTGATAATTGGATGACGTGTTCAGTTGAGGATGAAAATTTGGATGAAAGGACATGAGGGAAGGTCGAAATTCTAGGGAAAGAGTAAGACCTTGTACTTTGGACATGGAAGAACGTTTAGATGGCAAACCACACTTCTTAGCCGAGGGAAAAAAAAGTGGCTCCAAAGACTGTGCAGTGTGCAGCGACTAAAATTAAAAAAATAAATTTAAAAAACGGTGTAGTTTTGCGAAACCTGTACACGAAAACCTGGTCTGCATCCAGGACTGTGATTTTAAAAATATACGGATAGAAAATTTAAGCAACCATAATAGTAGAAAGAAAATGCTTTTTATTTCAAATAAATACTTTGGCAAATGAATATTTTGTGTATTTTTTTGTAAATCTATTCCGCATTGTATTCTTTCTGCAAAAAACAATTCAGTGCTGGCTACAACAAAAAGTGTAAATTAAATATACCTCAAAGGGTTAAGACGACGAAGAAAGGTTTCCTTGAAAGTACAAAGCCTTGATAACTAAAAAAAATCTACAATTAAACAGTAACAGTCATTCGGGTATCTTTTGATTTTAAATACGAGACCTATAAAAGTTTAGCAGCTACAAGCTGATATTTAAGCCCCAATAATGGGCCACGCTCTAATATTTTTAAATTCCGTAATTTTTTTTGTGTGAATAGTAATGATTTTTTGAAAAATAAAAAAATTGAAATTCAAAGGATTCCTCGTAAAAAAATATTAAAAAACGGAGCTTATAAAAACAGGGCAAATTTTAGGTAAAATGGCACTTCCGGTGATAACGTTCATAAATCAATACAATACAATAAGTAGTTTGATCAACTAAGTGTCAGCTAAACAAACTGTTTCCTTGAAAAATTGACAGTTAACTAACTTCAGACTTATTACGTGTAGAATGACATTCTAAAATAATTTTGCATTTATGAACATAGGTTATGTTTACCAAATTATGACAGATGTAAAAGAACTTTCCCACTATAATCATAAAAATGAACGTTTGTATGAAAATGTATGCAGTTTGTATAGTTTTTTTTAGAAATATTATCGTAATGGTTACGTTGTATAAAGCTATTTCCTGTTTATGGGATTCACGGTGGAGAGATGCTTTAAAAGCACCCGTCTCCTAAGCGCACAAAAAGAGTCGTACTTAATATATAGTTGATGCGTAGAACCAGAGAAGTATCTTTGTACTTTTTTGCTGTTTTAGGCGCTACTTACATCAAAACTTGGTTAAAATGCCTCGAAATTTGATAGACGCATAATACCTAAATAACGACCCGTTTTGGCGGGAAATCGCGATTAAGATATTTTAAAAATTAATTACGGACATAATATGAATTTAAAAAATAAAAAAAAAAAATTTTCATACTTAATATATAAATAACCATCTAAAAAAATTTTTTTTAAAAAATTGTCCCCGGCCCATTGTTTGTCGTTCTAATTTATTTTTGAATGCATTTATAAATAAAGCCGTAACAATTTCTTAAGGTAGTTTATTTCGCGCTCTCACAAATGAGGTGGTTGGCAAGATTCGGTTTGTAAAAACAATAGTTGAAAAAGGTACGGTAGATAAGTAAGTCAGTGTAACTTGTATCGGATTACTGAATAGTCTATAGTAATTATGGGTGTACCCGGTGCACAGACGCCTTGAGAACAGAGCGGCAACGTTCATTATCCTCCAAACGCTTGCGGGCATCTGCCAGCTGACATCCTTGGGAGATAACAATCCCCTTGTTAACCTGCAAAACAAGGAATAACATTCAATATATTACTATACCAATTCCAAGCGTTTATTTTACTTTTGACAGCTCGATTATGTATCGATTAGGGATGTCCTAATGCGTTGCCGAATCGATTTCTCATAAAAATCGACTTTATTTAAGAAGAAGTTTTAATCAATTTAACACATTTATATTTTATTTTTGCTCAACATTTTGTAGTTTATAAACATACCCAGACGTTTAAAGCAGAGTTTATATTACGAAAGCGCTGTTGTAAATTTTATTTTTTTAACAGTCTTTATTCAATAAAAAATATTACAAAAAATACATAATTTATTTACAAAATAAACTTCTAATACAGTCCCCATAAACTCCTTAATTGGAGTTTGTCATCGGGTGCAGGAGCTACAGAAAACCCAAATATGCATAGGACTATTTTATTGTCGTAATTCCGTGTCGCGACAAACAAAGAAAAAAAAACAAAAAGGTTTTAATTTAAACCACATTTAATATTTTTTCATGGAAAAAAATCAACTTGAATAATCATCGTTGCATAAGTAGGCTTAATAAATATCGATATCGATAAATATCGGAGTTAAAGAACATGTGCTTCACTATTCTAAAGAAAAAAACATGAAGTGTTGCATTTTTCGGTCTATGGTTGCCTGTCAATAATTACGAAACTTTATAGGCGCCCATGTGTCAAAAGTAAAATAAACGCTTGGAAGAGATATAGGCAGTTTTACTTTATCACGATATTACAATACCGTCCATCTGGAACTCAATATTACTGAAAGACGATTAAAAAACTATAGATATTTTATATATTATCCTATTTCAGATAGAAATAGTGAAATATTGGAAAAGTTGCTTGTCACTGGCTGTGTTATGGGAAAGGGAGAAATATTTATAGACCGGCCCAGGACCCAGAAGAACGGAAGCGAGCTATTCCGAGGACCACCGCACTCGTAGAAAGTGTGTTATATTAGTGTCCTTACCTCCTCGACGAGCCTGACGTTATCCGATGTGATGTCCGCGATGGTGCGTTCCTGCTCCCTGACCTTGGCGCGCAGCTGCTCGACTGTCTCCTCCAGCTTGCCCGAGTGTTCTCCTAGTGTCGAGATGAGGCACTTCTTGGTCACACTCTCCACCCGGGCCAGCAATTCGCTCACCTCGACCTGGAACTCGGACCTCTTCCCGTCGCTTCTACAGTTTAGGGATAAATTTCCAAATGACTAACTGTTATCATCCATTTTACTACCTATCTTTCGTCTAGACCAGAGGTTCCCAAACTTTTTTGTGTCGTAGACCCCTTGCCATGTTTTTCAATTTTTGGTAGACCCCCTACCTGATATTGATTTTTTGTAAATTTCTAACTGTAGTGAAGTTTAGTGTTAAAAACTTAAAGTAAAAACACATGTTAAGTTTTAACATTTATTAATTTATATTAAATTAAAACTATTCAAAATAAAATTTTGTATTTGTTATATAAAATAAACGTAACATAAAATAAACATAAAGTAAACTAAGCAATAAGTATACGTTTTTAGTGGGAAGGATGAACCTGATGCTTTAATAATAAATTATCAACATTTGGCGTCAATTTTGTAAGGTTTAATCTTAAATCTCCTCGGCTAATGATCTCCAGTCTGTTTCTTTTTTACTTCATAGGTACTTTTATAAATAATGTACATGTCTTTATATTATATGATAGTATAATGTAAGTAAATAGGTACTATCAGTGTATGCTGAGATTCACTATAATGGACCCCCATTTTCATTTCATGGACCCCCATTTTTTTTTTCCGCTGACGTAGACCCCTTGCAGGTTGTCATAGACCCCTGGGGGTCGATATAGAACACTTTGCGAATCACCGGTCTAGACCAAAGTGTAAAAATTTTATACAAATAGGACCATTAAAAAACTAAACAAAGTTCGTTTTCAAAACAGCTACGAAAATTATGTTTTTGTATTGTATAAAAATAATGTTTTAGAAAATTATAAACTGCTTGGTATATTATTTGAATAATAAAAGTTAAATAAAAATACTTGGTAGGTACACTTCCACTTTTATTTATTTGACCAGTTAGCGCTTTCACCCTGTAATCTAACCCGGGCATCTTCAGACTGGAAACATGTCGTACAAGGCAATTTCAATCTCATCAGGTTTAAATGAAATATTACCAACATATCATGGTTGAAACACAAACATACTTTTATATACGGAGGTAAGTTGAGCGATTTCAGATTTTCCAAGTGAATATTTTCATGCTTAAATAAATAAAAAAGGCGGCAGATGTTGTTTTTCTATGGCATTATCTTACTACTACTACTACTACTCTCCCTTATCTGCACCCAATGGTGCATAGGGCACTGTATTACCTTAACTGTACAGTTTCCTGTGCAGTCTGTCCCGTATAAAACCCAAAACTGTATGGCCGACGCGACGTTTGGCTGACATGACAGTTAATGTTTTTTTATGTAAACGGTAGATATTGGTATATTGCAGTGTTTCCTAACCTGTGGTCCGCGGACCCCTGGGGGTCCGCGAATATATGTATGGGGGTCCGCAGTCACATCTCTGGACCATTTGACAACTTTTTTTTAAAAATATTGGTTTATGGACAGCCAACAGAAATACACTTATATTAATTTCTAAAAATAACGTCCACTTATAGGCTATCTCTTAACTATCTAAAAAGATTAAAACATTTATATAAGTACTTACTAATTATTATTGCAAAGTACCCATTTTGTGCATAGTTGCTTATGCAAAATAAATAATAACCAATAAATATTTTATTCGTCGTAAATTACGGGTCGTAAATTTTTTTTAAAGAAAGATTATAAGGATTTAGCAGAAGAAGCATTAAAGCATTAAAGCATTTACTGCTTTTTTCAAGCACGTACCTATGTGAAAAGGCATTCTCTGCTCTTGTTTACACTAAAAACAAATACAGAAATAGATTGCAAGTAGAATCCGATCTGAGACTACAACTGAGTAGTAACATCAACCCAAACATTACTAATTTAGTTTCAAAAAAGCAACACCAACCTTCACATTAATAGAGTCTGGTCAGGATATTTTTATATTAGCGAATAAATTTTAAGATAAGACCCTATTAACCGTGTTGGTGTTGCTGTTGTGCGTTAATTATTAACGTATTTTTATTATTTTTTAAATTTTGTATTTGTAGTAGGTACTATTATAAAGTAAATGGTCCCAAAATTCATTGCTGTTTTTTTTTACTAGGGGGTCCTTGAAAATTGTGCTTGTTTTCCTAGGGGTTTCCGCGACTGAAAAAGGTTGGGAAACGCTGGTATATTGTATGCTTTTAAAAACATAGAAAACGAATAACATATTTAAATTATTAGCTATATAATACAATTTCCTGTGAGCAAACATACGATAGTAACATATTATTTAGCGTGTCGTTTGACAGACTCGTATAAAGTCCGCATTAGTCTGTTTCTTAGTTCAATTAGATTGTGTTTCATTAGTAAGTAATTTGCGCTACTGCGACTCCATTGTAAACTGTGAAGGCACTTACCGTTCAAATATTCCCGCTTTCTTTAAGGCATTTCCAAGATTAATATTAGCATCCGACAAATTAGGATCCAAATCTATAGCCTTCTTATAGTGGTGAATAGCGATCCATATTTCTCCCAGAGAGTTGTAGACACACCCGAGGTTGCTCCAAGCTAAAGCGAAGTTAGGTTCAATCTCGATTGATTTCAAATAACAGGCCTGGAAAAATACAACACGTAAACAAGAATTCCAGGGCTACTCGAATATTCGGCGCAACATTCAAATTATCGCCCTTTCCTATGTAAACACCTATCGTGAAACACTCTATTATACAGGGTGTAACAAAACTCGATGTACGACCCGAAAACTGGTAAATCTACATCGTATTTGGAGACCATTGTGTAACTTTTATCTGCATGATAAAAAAAAAAAAAAAAATATGTATTGATGTTGGGTTACTTAAATTAAGATTGTGTGTAGAATATACCCATTATAAACAATGTAAAATGTTTCCCTCGGCACGGGTTATCCCAGTGAGGGAACATTATTATTATATATATTTTTTTAAAAACACTATGTACAAGTCCAAATAAAAAAAATAAAAAAAATACGACTTTTTAATCTGAGCTAAAAAAATTTTTTTTCTTCTCTCAAAACTTTTCATGAGTATGGTAGATTAAGTAAAATTGCTAAAATTTTTATTAAAATGCGTTTTTTAATTTTTTTTTCTTTATGAATAATATTAATTTGACTAAATACACGATATTTGATAACATTTTGCAAAAAAAATCGAAACTTCGTACTCAATTTTCTCGAAAATTAAGGTAAGAATCAAAAAAAAACTATTCCACAAAATCGACTCCAAATATGATGTAGATTCACTGGTTTCCCGCTTGTACATCGAGTTTTGTTACACCCTGTATTTGAGGATAACTTTTATTTCTTGTTTCATTAGTATACACTTCTACAGAATGTGTTCAACACATTTCTGAATATGCAAATAAAAATTTAGCATTATTTGGTTTCATAAACAATTATGACTTCTGGACAGTTATTTTATATAGGAAAAGTCGAGGTTTTAAAAATGTACATATTCAAAAAGAATCATTTTAGAGACATTATTTGTGAAGATGTATAAAATATGCACAATTAAAATGATTCTTTAGGAATAATAAACAGCGCCGCATAACATGAGCTAACAAAAATATCAATTTGCAATTATTATAGAGATTAAAACTTATCAAAAGCTATTTCTATCGTAAAGCGCCGAAACCCCTTTGCTGTCATAAGCTTGCGAGAATTTTTTTAAATTTTTTATAGTTTAAATGCAAGTGTGCCTGGATGTAGAAGCCGAGGAAGGCCGAGAAAGACATGGCATGACCAAGTACGACAAGTACTTGAAAGTGGACATGTGAAAAGTCGGCGTATGTGCACGAGAAGATGTATGAATGTAGACTGTAGATATGTAGAAGAAGCAAAGAAAGTATGTCAGGACAGAGTGATACGGCATTCAATCCTCTCTACCTCCCCCTACGGTTAGTTAATAAAATTTGGGATATCTTTAAAATTTCTTTCGTATTAAATTTTACAATGCCAATACATTTAAAAATAATTAAAAATTCAATGATTGTATGATAAACTGTAAATTAAAAAAAAAAAAACATAAATTTAATTAAAGCAACAAATAGATTTTGTAAAGTAAAAGAACTGTATATTACAATATCTTAGAAAAAATAATGTCGCAGAAAGTTTCTAATTAATTCTACATTTTTAGAATTTGCAATACTTACAAATTTGTACCTGTCAATATGGCCAATAGTATAAATTACAATTTAAAATAACATTGTGTATATATAACAGGGAATATAGATTTGTCGGTTAAGGAGGAACAAATTGGCAAAACTTTAACCTGCCATTATATTCGATTACCGATTTTG
>JAGVSP010005451.1:0-34343 GCA_022494985.1 Micrasema minimum
GATTTTTAACCCCGTTATGGTAAGAGACGTCACACCCTTCCACCATGAAAGGCGGTGAAATTCATTACGTAGTGAGCGCCTAGTCTTGTAAATGTGTAATGGATGTTAAACATAAATAAAATTAAGTTGGTGTTTGTAGTGTAAAATATTAAGTACGTAGTTATTAATATATGAAATTAAACATAAATACATTATACTATCTGTTGCTCGATCACAGATCAGAACGGACTCTGTTATAAGCGAAAGACGTGATAACGATTTTCTACCCAAGGATGTTTAAACGTTCGTGATCACAATGGAACAAAAACGAAAGCGGTTAAAAAGTTATCGATCGGGAATTTATTAAACGAGGCGCATACTAGTCGCGAGCCATTTTCCCGAGATATATCTTATTCGCACAAATCTTCATTCAATCTTTATTATAATTTAGCCGGTTTTTCGGCAGCCAAATATTGAAAAAGCAGTCGACATAATAAAAAATCCGACAAGCGCGATGATTTGACGTTTGACGTACGGCGTGTTAAAGCGTAGTTCGTCTCCGCTCGGCTCAGATCGTCAAATGTTCCGGGTCAGCGATCGCTGTATTGAACGATGTTGTCATTGTGATCGCTCAAATCGTAGCGTTAGCACTGGATTAGCACGTATTTAACTACGTCAATAGTTATCTGTGCTTGAGCTACTGTATTTGTATTATTTTTTTATTATAGCTAAACAAAATATACAATTTAAAAAAAACGCTAGCCTCAGGTAGTCTTAAGCTTTGGGTTACCAGTGAGCAATGAACAGTGGGTACGACGATTGGCTACAAATGCGTGCACAATAAAACCTTGGGCCCATTCCGCAATAAAACGCTTATAACCTTCATTACACCATCAAGGGCGACACGCTTCATCTGATCTTCATCTCTGCCAGTTGGTGCATACAAAACAGGCTTCAAAATGGGTAGGTGCGACTGTGACAATGGTGTCAATTTAATTTAAAATAGGTAATTAAATTGTGTATTCCGTTAACGCGTATTTAGGAACGTTACGGCTTGGCATTAAATCATACACATTGCATTTGGGAGTAGAATTATTTCGTGAATAAGTATATCTTTGGTCCAACTCCGAAACCGCGAATTTGCAAAACGTCGAGATGAATCTAGAAATTGTAATTTTAAGTCATAAACCTTTTTCAATAATAACAAAATATTATTATTATTTCCATAGGTAACAATCTGGTACCCATTGATTTTTAATAATACACTTAGATCTGCCTTGCAGAGAAAATTATTCAGAAAAAGTAATGACACGAAGGTTCCGCACCTCAATACACTTACACGGGTCGACGTTTTTTTTTCTTGTGGACGGGCTGGGCTGTTCGCTATTATTTAAGAAGAAAAATTTTCTTTGAATAATAATTATTTTAAGCTATGTAAACAAATATAAATAAACACTTACATGTGGAAAGTTACACCATCTTTTTTTGTTAATTTTATCCGTACGGTTTGGACACGGTTTCACTACACAGGAAGGCAATTTCGGAATGTTTTCTGAACGTCCGACTCGGCCGGCGGTAAAGAAATACTGAATACGCGTCTGGCGTAGGTGGAGGTTTTGGCGTAGTTGAAGTGTCATTCATTTTTTAGGTTCAGTTCAAATCTAAGTGTATTAATAAATCAATGCTGGTACTCACTACACAGGAAGGCAATTTAGGAATGTTTTCTGAACGTCCGACTCGGGCGGGCGTTTAAAGAAATACTGAATACGCGTCTGGCGTAGGTGGAGGTTTTGGGCGTAGTTGAAGTGTCATTCATTTTTGGGGTTCAGTTCAAATCTAAGTGTATTAATAAATCAATGCTGGTACCTAAGTATTATATGCTACTTATGTAAATATTAATTTAAACAGGTTTTTATGGTACTACTTTTAAGCTTAAAAACCTTAATATTATAAAACGGAATTATTTACGCTTTTTCGGATTATTTTATGAATTGAGTTGACGAAGAAACTAATTGAGTTGGTACAGTGACGACCTTCGTGTAAGGCGGTTTTTTATCGTCATTTGCGTTGTGATGATTTGATTCAACAGACATTTTGTATAGTTTCCTTCAGTGTAGACGATTACGTAAAATGTTTCACTAAAAAAAACACTGGTGAATCATAATATGTTACTGTGTTCCTGGGAGATCTGAGGCTCAGTAGCTAGGAGAGTAGTAGAATACGACGATCGTGGTTTACTTATTTCTAGTTTTTAACCGATGATGGAATTTGGGGTATACCGTAAGGATTAAAAAATGACACATTTTAATTAATGATTTGATTCACGATTCTCGATGTTATTTCCTGGCATGTAATGACTTGAAATAAAACTGTGTTTAAGAGCAGCATTATTTATTTATTTAATGGACAATTATTAATAAAGCGCCCTTTTCATGATTTTTCATGATTATTAGTATTTCTAAGAGTTATAAAAATACTGTTATTAGATTCTTTTAAATAAATAATATTTTTATGTAAGGTAAGTGACCCAAATAAGGCCTACCTTATTATTTTTATTTTCTAACTAGCGGGTTTATAATAACAATGCACTGGTAATTTGAAAAACTTTTATTTATTTATTTAACTTTGTAATAAATTAAACAAAATATGGGTGTTAGTTAATGTACACGCACACATCTACAAACATTGACGGCCATTTGAAATCGTGAAGCGGGAAATTAAAAAAATAGGCCTTATTAGGACTTAGGCTTTATTTGGGTCACCTACTTTACTAAACATTGCAATTCTATGTCTGCCTAGATCCTAGATCATAGTTTATTATGCTTTATGTAATTATTATCTTTTAAATCAGGCCAATTTAACTCGATAATTAACTTGTAATTAATTACGCATTTTATGCCAATCCATTAAGGCTTTAAAAAAAACATAATCGGTGATTGCATATCATTAAGGATATCAACTATACACATCTTTTAAAATTTAATACATATAATTTACTTTATAATTCTCGTTTTCTTCACCATCGGCCTTGATCTCTCTTGACCCGGCCTCGCGCCCCAGAGGCGTGACGTAACCCACCTAATGACCCTCGTATTCCCCCCCAGGGTTCGCGTAGGACCAGCCAGCATCCCCTCACCGAGAACCGGCACCGGTCACTCCTGACCTCCCGCCTCGTGCAAGGAGCCCGCGGAGTCACACGTCACACTCCGCCCCTAGCCGACCAAAGTAAGTCAGAACCATGGGTCTAAAAGCCTACTTATAATAGGTGTCTTCCCGATAGCACGAATATTCTTAAAAACGTTATAAATAATTAAAGTATATATTTTACAATTCACAACGATATAAAACACAATGATCAAAAATGTTGTTTTCATTTATAAATTTATGTTTTAAAAACACGAAAATTACGAATGATTTTAAACGCCCGTTATTGGTATAATGACGTCATACCCGTCCACCATGAAGAGGCGTGAAATTCTACTACGAAGTGAGCGCCTATAATTGCTGTGACGTCACACCGCCATGCGCGCCAAATGAAGGATTTTGCGAGCGATTTGAAAAAACACTAATTACTAACCGCGCTAAAAAATTCATATGACATCGTAAAATTTTTTTAAAAAATTCCCTTGATATTGTAATTTTTCAATCAATTTTTTTAAATAAAAAATAAAAAATCGGAAAGAACCCAATTGTGAGGGTCTTAGCGTGTAAATAATAATATTAAGACTACTTTTATTAAGCACAGTTTTCGTGAGAAATCATCTCAAGGGCGCTGTTCATAATTACGTATATATTTTCCCAAACACGATTTTTGAAATTATTTTACTGTGAAAAGTTACTGTGTTTACTGTGAGTTTTGCTCGAAATTCATTAGGATTCATTAGGCTGAAGATAGCGTTTACTAAAAGCTGGTAGATGCAGGCATTTCCGTTTTAAGTGTTGCTAAGGTAATAAGTCACGTGAGAAGATTTTTTGAGAATTTTCACATGTTAAAAAAATAAAATATGTGTCTAAAACAAAGCATAAATTTAATGATTTCATTATATATTTATGCATGGCTATGTGGATAATCTTAGTTAAAATTGAGATAAAGATAAAATTAATACCTATATGTTTTTAACAACTACCATCTGTGATAATCAGTATTTTTTTAATCATTCACACTACACCACACCGTATAAATTTTATTATAGTATCTTTTAAGTTTTTGAACCAAAAATCGTCGCTGTGCTGCCAAAAAATGGTATGTCCATATTTTAGGTAAATGAGCTTAGTGATGAATTTGTGTCTTTACGTTGATATCTATGCCTGGAAAACTTTTGCGAGTCCCTAAATTTTAAGAACATACTTATTCTCCTTTGAATTTTACCTTTTAAAATTCGTAATTACAATTTTTCATATAATTTTTTTTATATTAAAATAAAACGTTGAATGGAGTTAGAAAATTTTGGCAGTATGGCAACGATATGTTCTTAGGCCGTTTCTTTACACTTTTATGTTCTTATGGCAGAACGATCCGTCTCCATTATGAACTGATTATTGTGTATTATCATCAAGACGCTCAGCGATATGACCATTAATGGTTATTGCCGATTATTTAAGAAATTTTGGACACGCGCCGCTTACCCGTTCGACTGTCGGCCTGTCTAATCAAAGGTGACCAGTTCATTATTAGTGGTATTTTTAGGTACCTCGTGTATTCACGTACATGTATAGAAGAGGCAAGCAAGAATGGGCATAAAAGTAGAACAATGTCCTTTCAAGCTAATATTTACTATTAAAATAATGATTGTATTGTCTCAAAAGCTGTTTTTACTAATAATTACGTTATTGTTTTTAACGCGGATTTTTTTAAATTATATATACATGGTGTAAAACAAAACTCGATGTACAAGCGAAAACCAGCGATTCTACATCAAATTTGGAGTCGATTTTGTTAGAATATTTTTTTTTTATTTGACTCATAGTTTTCGATAAAATTGAGTACAGAAGTTTTTTGCAAACTGTTATAAAATATCGTGTATATTAGTCAAATTAATACTGTCAATAAATAAAACGAAATAAAAAACACCATTTCCATTTTAATTAATCTGCGGTACTAATGAAAGCTTTTATGAGAAAAAAATAAAAAAAATTAAGCTCTGAAATCAAAAGTCACGTTACACATTCACAATGATCCTACAATAGGACCTTAGTTGGCATCGATTTACTTTATCTAGATTAATTGAAGCGTCGACTATTTTTCATACTGTTTTTCAACAAATTTAAAAAAATTAAAATTGAAATCGCAATACGCGTATTTCTTAAAAATATTCCTCTTAATGTCACGTAGACGTGTTTTGTAAACATTATATTGCCAGCATGTTCTCATTTTAAAACAAACGAGCTTGTTCATAAACCAAAATATGGCGGCGCCAGTATCTGGTCTTCCCACGGTGGCGGTGGCAATATGTCCTCCAGTGGTAGGTATTGAGTTTGCATAGTGCCACCAAAATTCTCTCACGTTGCAGCACCGTGAGCCTATTTGCATAAGGTGTTATCGAATATTATTTGACAATCGATTCGGTGAGGAATGCCCTCCCAACACTAGTACATGCGTGGCTTGTGAAAACGCCAAGCGATGTTGCTTGTATCTTGTATCTGATAATACATATTATAATCAAGCAGAAAACTTAATAGTATAGTGTGCTCTTACTCTTCAGATAAATGCAACTTTTGAAACACATATTTATTTATTTTAACGGTTTAATTTCGAACCATTTTGTAGACAAGACAACTACTTTGTACAAAATAATAAATAAATAACCGGGACTTAAAAATTAAGTAACTATCCTTCGTCTATTTAACGAAAAACTTGGGAAGAAAAATTAGTTACCTATAGCTAAGTAATTTTATTTCTGACTTCGTTTAATTCAGGTGCATAAAATTGTCTACTTTACGCAGTCAAGGTCTTACAGTACATTTGTTTCCAATTTCCTATAAACTTTGTAAAGATATATATGTTTCCCATTTTTTTTTTTTGACAATTACTTGGTGGAATTCCCATGATCATAGATTATTTAATATACATATAACTAATTAATAATTAAATAAAAAATTACTGGAAAATACCATAAGAAGAGCCCCGTTACAGGGTGAAAGCGCAACTGGTCAAAAATAAATAAAAGTGGAAAGTGTTCCAAGTTTTTTTTATTTAACCTTAATTAGTTATATATTAAAATAATATATAATATTTATCTTTAAGTTAAATAGTTTTTGTTTATTAGTTCTGTTTAAAATAAAATGTTGGTAAAAATTCATCGAGATTTAAACTCCCGAGTTGTTATAAGAGGCTAATTTCCATTAGAAGTCCATAACTTTCTTACAAATTCTATTTACAAACAAGAACTCCTTTTTATTTTAGTATAAAACTTACTCCTTGAATACTTCAAAATTCCTCTTGAAAAAGTTATTTGTCGTTTTAAAACCGATTATGCTGAAATTCGAGAATATTGAATTTGAGCTTTAGGAATGTTTTTACCCGCTTGCTTTTTATCGTTCATGATATAACTCCTTTCAACATTTCCGACTACGACTACTTCGATCTGCATAATATTTACTTCCTCTCGCTTCGGGAGTCTAAGTTCAATTTCCTAAAATTTTATTCATTTCAATATTCAAACATTGTTCATGAACTACTTATTCAATACTTGAATAGTTTCGATAATATAACAATTTGACATCTCAACAGAGACGAAAAAACTGGAAGGCGAATATGGATATCTATGGCGTTTACAGGGAGTATGACCTGTCATTTGCTGGGTTAAGTGGGCCACTCCTGATGTCTTTACAAACATTCCCCCATTTCACCTAGTATTTGAGATCCATGACTGCCAATATACAGTAAAATGGCGCGGACGCTTCACATGTGAACTCTCTGTCATCCATTGAGAAAATTGCTAAGTCATTAATTAGCAGAAAATTTATGATTGCAAGTGAGATTCTTACCGAATTATATCACCTACTAGGAAACGCCTGAAGATGAATCTTCAATTTGTTATGCTTAAACTTTACCAGTCTAATTTTTATTAAACAACATTTTGAGTGTGTCCAAATACTTGTAGACAAAAACTAGCGGATTTCACCTATTACGGCTAATAATTACAATTTGACATCTCAACAGAGACGAGAAACTTGGAAGGGAATATGGAGATATTCATCTAGGCGTTTACAGGCTTAATGACCAGGTCATTGGCTGGGTTAGGTGGCCCACTTGATGTATTACAACATTCCCCATTTCACCTAGTAATTGATATCCATAGCCAATGACAGGTCATAAGCCCTGTAAACGCCTATATATCCATATTTCCCTTTCCAAGTTTCTCGTCTCTGTTGAGATTCAAATTGTAATTATTAGCCCGTAATAGTGAAATCCAGTTTTTGTCTACAAGTATTTGGACACAACACAAAATAAGTTGTTCGATAATATTTAATTTGATTAAAAAATTAAGTATTATGTTTTTTTATTCATGGGAAAAAAACAAACTACTAGCAACAATGCTTTAAAAATAAACGTAATTCATTTTTTTATACTTTGTTTAGCGTGTATACTGTGTTCTATGTACCTCATTGAATCGATTTTTTGCTAGTGTCATTCATTTTTAACTTAATTCGCCGTGCTGGGCTAATATTTCACTTGTTTTTTTTACTACCGTAACCATAAGTCAATGTAACGTACTCACGCTTGTCATTTCGTTCAGCTATTTGCTCGCTACTTATATAATACATATAACGCGAGCTAAAGTAAATATCATCAAATTTTTACTGTACATCAATAGCAAATGGTACGAGTAGATTGAATATCGTGGTGTAAACTGCTCATTCATATTGCTGTCTTAACTCTGAGCGATCCATCACGGAAGAAATATTAATTAAGACAGTAATAATTACTAACGGCTACTTACTCAATGCAGTCTTTTCATTGCTGTATTACACTGCAGCCATCTTAGTAGAGTCTTAACAGATTCTTGCTTGATTATGCGAAACATAGATGTTCTTATATCAATGGTAAACCGAGCATACAATATTATAGCTTATAAGTAAATGTGGCAACGGAGAAATTAATTATTTCCTTTTGATTAAATCGCAGACGGTACGGCTTGGATTTTTCCTTTTCTCGGAGTAAATATAATTTCTCATTACTAACATACATAAGATGCATATTTTCCCGCTTATTTTATTCGCCACTAATTGAGTTATTATTATTATTATTATGGATAGTTTATATAGCGCCGTTTTCGTATAAATATACCTCAAGGGCGCTTCAAATATTTTAATTTAACGGCTCGGAAAATTTAAAGTAAGTGAAAACTCAATTTCTGAGTAGAAAATACCATTATCAAAATTAATCAAAAGATTTTGAGAACATATAGGTCTCACAGTTGCGCACTTCTGGCGGGAGAGCATTTCAAACCACAGGGCCCGCAACCGCAAAAGCGCGCTCTCCAAAATTTTGTGCGCTGATTACGGATCGGTACTAAAACCCTACCTATAGCTGTAGATGTAGCTGATCGAAGTGTGAGACGTCTTTCAGCGAGTTTATCTGTTGTGTGAACATATTTACAGTTTTCCTTAATAAGTTGGCATTTGTTATTTTCTCGCCGTGTCGTACGTGTGTTAATCACTTATTATATAACAATTTGCGCAATTAACACATCTGTGTCACTCGCGTGAAGGTGAAAAAATTGGGCGGTGCAAGTGATAATCACATTTACAAGAGTGAATAAGAAAACCAAAATATGGAGGTGATCTGAAGCAAAACGGTAGAAGTAGAAAGCGGGCGCAGGCGTGTGAATGAAACCAACCGGGTGTGTGTATTTATTTTTTGATCCAGCGCAACTTATAATAAGTAGTGTAATGCAGGTTTATTGTAGTAATATTGTGGGTAATTAAAATGGCGCTCGTTGGTCGTGTTACAGCGCTCTCAGGTTATCAATGGAGGTACATCTCCGTTCCATATTCAGTGAGAATGGCTGTAGTGTGTGCCACTGTTTCGCAGGCTTTTCCGACCTCACTCCGTGTATTGTTCGCGGGTGCGCCACTTGAGCAACCCGTCTACTTCTGTGCTTCTAGCTTAGACGTTTTTAAAACGGTAATGGCTAATTATGAACTAATTACAAGGAACGTAAAACAATTACTTATCACCCACCACCCCCCCCATTGCCTCACGCCTCATCGCCCTACTTGCTAGAAAATCATTACATTTTCAGCGCGTTATATAATATTTTTTGCTCCGTTGATTATACAATATTCAGTTTAACAACCTGTTTTTCCAACCCCCAACATGGAAAATTATATTCTTTTTTGTGTAAACTGTCTACGGTTTACGTTATCCTTAAATACAATAAGCCACCCGTACTGATAATGAAAATTTATTGATTTGTTAAGTCATCTCCATTAAAAGCATATTTTTTAGCATGTTTCTGTGAATATTGTTTTGAAAATTCTAAATTTGTTAAATCCAAACTTGGTTCTATTATACTAATCATGTAAATATTCTAAGCATCACGCCATTTCCCCGAAGGGCTAGGCAGAGACGATAGAACGCCACACCACTCTGTCCTGGCACACGTCTCTTGCTTCCTCCACATTCATACATCTTCTCATGCACGCACGTCGATTATTCCGACTTCTTACATGCCCACTTTCAAGCACTTGTTTTACTTGATCGTGCCATGTCTTTCTCGGCCTTCTTCGATTTCTACATCCAGGCACAGTCGCATCATATATTTTTTTTTGCCGTTCTTTCATCATCATCGTGTAAATATTCAATTATGTTTAGTACTACAATGTGTTATGTATAATACTACAATGCCCTGACTCGACACGGACTATCTAGTGAGTCGGGGCCAGATCATTGGCATGGGTCTCTACTGATTGAGTCGCCATCCCATTATTGTGATTATATTAAATGTGAAATGCAATAAATAAATACACACCCAAAAATATACTATATATACTTGTAATCACTCAAATTCATAATCATTCAAAGTGCTCACAGTGCAAAGGAAATTACAATTTTTCAAAATTTATTTACGAACGAAATTTTGTCACTTATCGCACTAAAAACTAGAACAGTATAATATAATGTACAAGTATACCTACGTTGATTTTCTTAAATTCTAGAATTAAACTTTAAATACATATATAGAAGATATTTATAAGAGATTGATGTCAGGCTACTTTTCTGCAAAATACCTACGTATATAGGAAAACCAGGTATTTTCAAAGAACTCGAAAAACCTCTCTTATTTAGAGTACTTATTATATTTCTCTATCGGTTTTTGTCGATCGCTCCTAGTTCCATTGTACTTCGCTATCTTATTTTTTTCGCCCCAGTTCACGTAGACTTGCACATCTATTCCCCTAACAGTAATACCTACAGTATGATATGACGACAGGGGGTTTAACACTTTAGGTCGAATGCGAAACGTTTTAGAGAATTTACAAGTGAACGTACGTAAGTGTCAGAATAATGCGTGGCGCTATAACTTTTGTGCGTGTAAATTCTGTGAAAGGATATGCTGGTCCCTGTAACCAGTATTCTGCAAAGGAATGTAGGCAGGCTGTCTCATGACTACCCCACTAAACCGTTTGGACACGTGACATAGGAAAATGTATCGGAAATTCAGAAACCCGTTAGCTTATTGTGAAATGTCAATGTCGATAGCATCTGATTACATCACTACCAGTTTGATAAACACTATAGTCATGTCATGCTAACACAAAGGACCCTCGGATTAATTATATCAACAAAGTACTTTTTTGACTAGGTATGTTCCCCTTTTCTGTTCTATATGTCAAATAAATTACGAGTAATAAACGATCCATATTGAACTAGATTATTTGATAGATACCTAAGTATATCCTATGAGAAGTAAGTAAGTAAGTAAGACTATGTATGATAGGTGTACAAATGTCGAAATTAGAGCAGAGTGCAAGGCTGAGATAAGCATTATCGACAAAATTAAGAGAGGTCTTTTACGATGGTTCGGTCATGTAGAGCGAATGGATGGTGAAAGAACGGCTAAAAAAATATATGATGCGACTGTGCCTGGATGTAGAAATCGAGGAAGGCCGAGAAAGACATGGCATGATCAAGTAAAACAAGTGCTTGAGAGTGGGCATGTAAGAAGTCGGAATAATCGACGTGCGTGCAAGAGAAGTATGCCAGTACAGAGTGGTGTGGCGTTCTATTCTCTCTGCCTACCCCTTCGGGAAACGGCGTGATGGTTAGTTAGATAGTTAGTAACCTAAGTATAATAACTATCCGGAAATTAAAATTGGTTGAATTAATCACAAAAAAAAACTCTTAAGATAAAAAGCAGCAAATGTTGTAGTTCCTACCGTTTATTATAAAGACTGGGTAAATCAATACACAATCCATAAATCACGTCCGATTTTGATACCAAACGATTCTCAACAGTATGTACAGTATTGCGATAATATTTTAATTATGTACTTATTCAAAAATAAATGTTATTTATTTGTTTGATAAGTCATTAACGAAATTGATGCTTATGTCAAGGGCAGTTTATGCGTCCGGCGAAGTGGATAACCGGCATGCGGCAACTCGGTAGCCACATAAACAATCGGGTTTGTATATCTTCGTGGCACGTTTTCCTCCGCCCGGGGACCAGATGTACCATAATCCTCCATCTTGCGACCTCCGTGACTCACTCTGAAGTCCGACACGTTTAGGAAGAAGCGTGGTGAACAGGTATAGAAAATTTCCAGAAAACTCCCTGCAGCTAGCTAGTCAGGATTGGCAAGGCACTACCCTAAATCAATACTAACTAACCATCACGCCATTTCCCCGAAGGGGTAGGCAGAGAGGATAGAACGCCACACCACTCTGTCCTGGCATACTTCTCTTGATTCCTCCACATTCATACATCTTCTCATGCACGCACGTCGATTATTCCGACTTCTTACATGCCCACTTTCAAGCACTTTGTTTTACTTGATCGTGCCATGTCTTTCTCGGCCTTCCTCGACTTCTACATCCAGACACAGTCGCATCATATATTTTTTTAGCCGTTCTTTCATATTCCATTCGCTCTACATGACCGAACCAACGTAAAAGACCTTTCTTAATTTTGTCGATAATGCTTATCTCATCCTTGCATTCTGCTCTAATTTCAACATTAGTGCACCTATCATACATAGTTTTACCACACATTCGCCTAAGAGATCGCATTCAAACTGCATTCAATCTACTTTCATCATTATTTTTCCAACTCCATGCTTCGCTTCCATACATAAGGGTTGGTACCAGATATATCAATAATAATACTGTAGGTATATATCAATAATGATCACAGATACACAGCACATGGTGTTCCAATGCAGTGCCCTATGCACCATTAGGTGCTGATAAGAGAAAGTTGCTGTAGTATATTAAAGAAATCAACTAATAAAAAAAAAACTAACGTCAAGGCCAAGCTTCAATCAGAAATGTTCGGGTTCAGCAATCGAATCGGGAATCGAACCCGCGACCTCATGCACGGCAGCCAAATACGCTACCGCTATGCTGCAAGGCGGACAAATAAGACAGATTTAATTTACTAAGATGATGGAGATAGTTAGGTTTTAAAATAAAATTGTACTTTTATATTCGCAAGTATTTCTATATATTTTTTTAAAACTACTTGCTTACTTCAGATGGTCATACAGTTCATGAAGAGCTTGCCTCATTGACGATGACATCTGTATGTCATATTGTATTTTAACTGTTTTCAAACTCTGCCAAAATACTAATGATGTAGAGCGTCACGTTTGATTTTTGTCAAAACTCCCTTGATCACTGATCACTGATCACTGACCTAGCGAGGTTAACCTTAAGGCTTTCGGTTGGTCCAAGGTTCAGAAACCGGCCACGGCCGACTTCAACCTCAAGAGATTTCTAGATCGTCTCGTGAATAATATGAAATACACGTACGCCACTGGCTTTGGAATAAACAATACTGCCGTGTGGAACCTTAACAGCAGTAAAGTGCCCATGCTGGCAATGTTCCCTGTATTTCCAATACCTTGGGCCCTCTTGGTCAAGTTGAACCAGAAGTGTGTTTGCGTTTACTGATGTTCTGTTTTAGGTGTGCGGTGGTTCGACTTTGTAAGGAACACAGAGGTGAGGCAACGGACACAGCAACCGTTGGTATCTACTGTCATCCGGCTAAGGCGTTTCGGCTGCATATACTACGTATGCCTCCCGAGAGCCTTAACCATGCTTGGCTATTTTACAAGGCATCCTCGGCGTCCTGGTCGTCCACTGTTGACAATTCGTCGGCAGTTTGCGTCAGAGCTGCGGGACGTGGACTTGACTTGGGAGGATGCACGGGAGCTAGCGGCCGATCGCTTGGCCTGGAGGCAGTTTGTGGATTCCATATGCTCCACATAGGGAGCGGATATGGTATGATGATGATGATCATGTTCTGATAATACATTTTTAGCGTTCATTGGCGTCGGTGACTTCATAATTCCATTTACACCCATCCTGCGTGTCTTTTTTTGGTTTGGGAATTCACGAAAATAATATTAAGTGGCTTTAAAAATACACATCGGAAAAACAAATGCAAGGATTCCTCGGAACATGAATCACGAACATTTATTTACTTTCCTCTTTTTGCTAATTCTTGTTATTTTTAAGGTGAGTCTGAGAAACCAACAAACAATATCACTAAAATATTTATCCTTCAAAATATAATAGAAAAAAAGCGTGATCACTTACTTAAATACTAGGTAAGACTGACTGACCTTATTGTGACTGACGATATTGACTGACGATATTTGTGATGATTTAACAAATATTAGCTATTTTAATAATTTTTTATTTATTTATTTATTTAATTAGTGTGTACACATTAAGGTTACATATTTACGGTCGTGGACTGCCAAATAAGCTAAGAGCTGGGTATTGGCAGTCCTAAATTGTTATAAATATTAAAGCATTACATACCACTACGGTATTGGAATTATTATGAATATTAAAACACTACATACATACTAATAAACTACTGAAATTATTAAAACAACAAATTGTGTATTTTATTATTTTACATTTTTCTTATTTAATGATTCATCATTAACGTCAATCCGTATAATATTTTATATAAATTATATTCATAGGTAACATGGTAACTACAATTCTCACTTATTATCACATATGTAAGGAATGAGTTTTATTGCTGTTATCATCCCATATTTGCCTCCTATGTGAAACCTAATAACCTGATACCAAGGATTTCCCAATCCCAATCTGCCTCCAAGCTGAGCGAACGGCACCCAACTTCCGTTCGCCTTCTCAAGATGGGTTTATGTCATCATCATCATCATACCATATCCTGGAGCATATGGAATCCACAAACTGCCTCCAGGCCAAGCGATCGGCCGCCAGCTCCCGTGCATCCTCCCAAGTCAAGTCCACGTCCCGCAGCTCTGACGCAAACTGCCGAAGAATTGTCAACAGTGGACGACCAGAACGCCGACAACCTGATGCCTTGTAAAATAGGCAAGCATGGTTAAGGCTCTCGGGAGGCATACGTAGTACGTAGTATATGGCCTAGCCAGCCGAAACGCCTTCGCCGGATGACAGTAGATACCAAGGGTTGCTGTGTCCGTTGCCTCACCTCTGTGTTCCTTACAAAGTCAAACTACCGCACACCTAAAATTCTTCTAAAACCCCTATTCTCAAAAGTCAGAAGTCTGCTGTCTGGGGCCCTGGTAAGGTGCCACGATTCGCAGCCATAGAAGAGAACAGGTGTGATGCAGGTTCATGTACCGTCCCTATTATTTAAGAAACGATTTTTATCATCATTTTTAATAATATATTACTAATATTTGCTAGATATTATCATTCATGGCGATCGCTTGATTTAGGATAGGCTTTTTAAAAAACCACAGCACGTGGTGATCAAACCATAACTTAGAGGCACATTGTAAGATTGTGATGCGATACTGTCTGTCTCATGAATTTCAACGTTCATTGCGTCAGAGGGACTGAGATAGGAATTGATTTGGCACTATTGTATGTTTGTGTGGGTAGCCATGAGGATAGGGTGATGGTACTAGTTTATGGCCACTTGGCACTGCTACCTGTTACTGCTACCAGTGCTACCTGTCGTTATTAGGAACGTGATAAGACTGAAGAATTATGCATGCGCAGTATTATATCTGGATGACCTCCCGCGGAAATCGAATAAGCGGGGGACCTTTTTATTATAGAGACAAAGTGTACTCATAGCTAGAGTATGCTCATTTTGTCTTGGCAAATCAACGTATCTATGTATTTTATGTAAAAAATGTAATGTGAAAACTGCTTATCGTGACCATGCATAATCTTAATAATTATTTTCATGATTTCTGTGGAAGACTAAACGTAATTTCGGGCGATTTTTTGGCAATTTATGCTACGATTACTTAATTAAAGTTTAAACATTTTATAATTTACGATATTCCGAATGAAAATATTTCAATGTAAATCGTTGACTCTTGTTAACAATAATTATTGTTAAACGGTAAATTTACTTTATAAACGGTGATTTCTCACAAAAATGGCGCTAAGTAAATTAGTCATTTATTAATTACTGCCTAGTAGCCAAATTATTCCAATCAAATTAGAAAAAAAAACTATGTCACAGAATTGTCTAATGTATAAGGGCATTAAAATGTATGAGGATATTCCAGATGAAATAAGAAATGAACAAAATGTAAAGTTATTTAGGGTTAAATGTAAAAAATATATGTGTCAAAAATATTAGAGTAGGTATTATATTATAGCTAAATTGAAAAATGTATAATGGTAGGATAGTTAGGAAAAAAAAAAAAAAAAAAAATAGTTTAATGTAAAATAATATTAGTCTATGTTAAAAATTATATATACTAAATAAATATATATAATAAAAAAAAAAAATTCTGAAAATGAAACACGTAAAATTAATTGTAATTTGAATCAATCTAATAGGTATAATGAAAAATGAAAATGAATAAATTTATAGTGTTATCAAACAGTTACGTATGAAAGTAGGTAAGTACATTAATTGATTAAAATGGAAATTTTTGTTAGTTATTCGATTAAATTATTCAAATAAATAATAATCCGTCAGGAAAATGAAGCTCAATCTAAGCAACTTCTCAACTATGAGAGTATGAGTGTGTAGTGTGTAGTGTGCGGGTTGCCGAGAGCCGACTATACTTAGTGGGTGACTAGTAAACTAAACTAACGTCAGTCAGTGTTCAGTGTTCAGTCAGTCAGTCAGTCAGTCAGTGTGATTTCACATTCTGAAACGCGCGAACAACCGCCGAAGTGTTTTGTCGTCAAACTGTTTCGTTCTGTGCAAACCTTGTGTCAAATGGTACATAATATTTCAATTCGAATTCAAATTTTACGTATCATAATAAGTTCTGTTGAAATTATTTGTATTCCAAAAATTTATTGGTTGTTCTTAATTTTTCAAAACCTTAGTGTATTTTGACGCACCGTTTGTTTTTCCGAATTTTCGTGCCGGTAAAACATTAAAAAACATGTATTAGCGTTCATGATATTCTCAAATATTTCTACCTCGGGGCTGCTTTCAAATAGTCGAAAAAACTGTGCCCGAAGGTAGAAAACAAGTTGTAATGCAGTGGGATTCGAATCTAGACATTTCAATACTGAGTGCGCGACTCTAAACATTATACCGCAATCCTGTTCTTATTTTTAACCATAAATTATTATTATTCGCTGAATATTTACTCATTTATTTTTGTATTTTCATAGTTCAGTTGTTGAAGCCATTATTTAATTATAACTGGAACTAATTGCTGATAACTCTGGTGACTGGTGACAAGTGACATTTTCTCGGGCAGTTAATTGTTTTGTGCAATAAGCTTCTTTATAAATGCTAAAATTAATTTTAATTTAACGAACGCCGAACGATTCAGAATATTCAGAAAACTTTCAGTATTCTGAAATTTATCCCGAGAATTCAGTAGTCGGAATAAATTTACATAATTTTTGCATATACCTGCCTATGTTTTATTGGAATCTTACCTCATGTTGACGATAAATATGTAATGTAGTTAACTCTTATTACAAAAGTAGATATACATATATATTATCTGGCTTACCAAAGTACATAATAAATATTACGTCCTTGTAAAATGTGCTGTGGAAAATCTTGTATATTTTATCGAAACAAATTTTCATTGTAACAAGTAATTTCTCTAACTCATCTATGTTTTATTGTTTTCGTTTTGTGTTCTTGAATATTGCTCAAACATAAGATGTACAGTAGTGAACAATTACAGATTCTGTGATTTTTATTGTGAAGGCACCAATCAGCAATTAGTTCTCTTCTGCATCATTCTGCCAATCGCCCATCTTTATACAGGTAAGATGTAAGACTTATTTTTTAGGGATATGTATAATTGTTATTTATTAATTATTTTTAAAACCGAAACTGTTTATAATAATGACTATAATGTAACCAAAATATTTTAACAAGTTGATATTTGTCTATCCAAGTATTTGATTGGGAATTTGCTAGTTACCACACAGCACAACCTGATAATAGTTATTATTGTACGAATTATTTTCTTGGGTCAGCGAAAGTTTTGGTTGTTCTCACAGAACAACCAAAAGACGTTGTTCTGTTAAATTTGACGTCCCGTATTCACTTGACCGCCAATACGCCAACGTTGGTTGAGGAGATTGATTTAAGAAACGTTCAACCCAGAAATATTTGTGGGATAAAAAGAGAAAGCTGTAGAATTGTTCCCATTTGTGATTATAATATGTGATTTCTAGCAACACACTGCCTTTGTGTCGACAGCTGCACTACGGTATTCTAACATAATAATTTGTGTATACCAAAACACTGAGAATTTTTTAAAAACCAGTTTGTTTAGTTTTTTGCACATTAAGTTGTACTCTGTCAAATATCTTTAACATTTCGTTATTCAACTTTCTTTATGCCCTGACTTGTAATAAGTCACTTCGTATTAACGATGCGATTGTCTCAATTTTTATGCAAAAGCATCAACATTAAGTAGAAAAATTTCCGCAAAAAACAAAAGATTCTGTTTTTTTCTCAAAGCCTCTCCTTCCTCCTCTTTCCTTATCCCATATCCTTATTTATGTATGACTCTCACATACACACATACACTCACCCAAACCACACAAATTACTTTTTACTCATCACTAATTATCATAATATCTGTGGATTTCTGTAATTGGCTTCAGAATTATTGAATTGTTATTGTATATTGATCATTGTAATAGCTGAGGGGGGATAACGAACCCACCATCCACCCGCAGCTGAGTCCCGGGGGACTCTTTTTCAGCTGCGCATAGAGGAAAAATATTCTACTATTTCATCTACTCTACGCAGTTTCTTCTAAGCTCTTCTTGCAAAGTATGAAATAAGCTAACTGTTAAACCGCAAGGGATACGGGATATGTATTTAATTTTGTGATATGACTGGAGATGTATTTAAGTTTAAACGCATGCTCGTATATTATTATGTAGCAGTAGCAGTTTTTTTGTGATAAAAACAGTTTTTTTTTAAGTTGAATCCTGTGTCTCGGTAGGTACGAAATGTATTTTAAACACTCATGCATTATTCGCTATCGGGTCATTTGCATAAAGAGAGAGATCTATAAACAATAGAAAGATTTCATGCGCAATGTTTATCCAGATCTTGGCGTTGAATTTTAAAACAGGAAATTTGATCACGTATATCATACTGTTTTTCTTATATTCTGGGTATTCAATTTAATAACAATGTTTATATCAAAAGGAAGAGTAAATCTTATTTGCAAAACTTTCTTTTTATCTCACAAAACATCCAATTAAGAGCAATTATTTTTAATTGATAAAACTCTACATTACATCTAGGTGTGCATTTTTTAGAAAGTTTTTTTTTATTCGCCTCGAGCTTATTACTCACATAAATATTCTGTATGTAAATATAAAGTACCGAATGCGTTATTTTGTTTGCGTGTATGTTACTGTTTATCAGATGTACATATATGGTAATTACTTATTTCGCTTGATCTTCATGCAAAAAAAAAAATCATTGTAATTATACACTTATACAGAAATGCGTATGATTGTGTTGAAAATTTTGATCAAAGCGCCTACCTACCCCGCACTACTTTTTACAGAAGTGTATCAGTGATTGAATACGTAATTTTCTTTCAATAAAATTCTCGGCAATCACTGAAAAACTTGAAAATGTAAAAGTCGGAATTTTATCTAAATCTTAGTTTTTTTGCTTCTGTCATAAAATTCCACTATTGAAACAGCCCTTTAATTTAATTTGTTTATTCAACATGTATGTGATTGTTTAATGTTTTGTTCCATATTTGTATAATCGCCTACGCGATATCTACGTTGAACATACCACAGGCTTTTGAAAATCAATATGATTAGATAAAACATAATATCAACATTAGAGTGCGCTTTAAAGCATTTTGTTTTGTTTGATCTTGGTTTCTCCCATTGTGTGCCATCTATTCGCGTGTCTCATGTCTCATCTCTGTTTATTTTTCCATAATCAACATTACCAAAGCCTATTATTAAATTTGCATTCCTTCTGTATCTGTAAAGCCCGTTGCATCGTTCAGTAATAACATAATAATATATTCCTATTGTGTGTCTTTCTTAAGTAAATTTAAAAGACATTGTTTTTATCATTACTGCAGTTTTAATGCTGAATTTTACTACTGGCATTTATCGTAGATTGATTAGATTCCCTCGTTGTCAAAGGGTTTTGTGTTGATCATTCTAGTTTATTATTTGTTTTTTAATTTCCATACTTATGTTGCTATTGTTTACTAAGTTGTTTTTTATGTTTTACGTTGTTTGTGTTAATTTTCCCTCCACAACGAGCGCAAAAGTAGCGCTCAGTGGCGGCGTAATTAGGTTAACTGCAACGGTCGGTTACGTAGGGGTAAGATAGCTTAAGCGATTACTTTAAGTCAGGTCTGGTTATTGAACTTAGAAGGGGGTGTAGAGTGTCGTTTGTAATAAGAATTGCGATGTGTAACTAGCGTGCTATGAACCACAACTTTACACAAAGGCAAAAGTTATTCCATCCAAAACAACCCCCGTCCAATTGTGATGCATAAAATGTTTTTTTAACATGTAAAAATAACGATAAAATAGTGAAAAACTAAAGAATTGTACATTTTCAGTAAAGGGTACTATCGTGGCTATTAATTAACTGTTTAGTCGCGTTTTACTGAACTGCTTTGATTTATTGCTGTCACGTAATTTATTAAATAAATACCATTACATTGTATTGTTTATCGGTAGCATTAAACGGTTTTCTTTATAGTTTTACACGTTTTCTTAGTACACTTAACGTATCGTGTTATCGCTTGATATCGATCACGTGTGACGAGAGAACATAACACTTCTCTATGGAAATCGTTAATCACTATTTCAAGTCCATAAACTATGATGACGTATCGGCTAAGGAACTATAGTTCCCACAAAATATTCAACTTCACACTTTGTATTATGTAGGTCCTAGCCTCCAGCCCTGTGTTGGATTGAAAAGAAAATTTCGTAATATAAAAGTATAGCCACAGTTAAATTCTAATTTATTTGTATGAAAAAGTTAACAACCATTTTGTAATTGTGTTGTTTTTCACTGTAATTTGAGTTTCTTTGTGATACACAAATAACAGTCTAAGCACGTTTAACACTAGATTAATCCACACTTTCGCGTAATCTATAGAAATTCGTGATCTGTTTTTGTTTTCCTATTATTCCACATAACAATAAAAGTTTGCGTCAGTTGGTAAGCGTTGTACAACGACGAAAGTATAATTATTCATGTTTATATCAATGTCATTATAACAGGAAACAGAGGAAATGGAGATACTCCGTATGTAGGTAAAGTAATGAACTTAGTAGCGGTAAAAATGAAGTCATTTTGACAGTTGTTGCGTCCGATATGATTTATTATTGACAACATAATTTATTTATTGATCCGTGCTTTTCCCCCGAGGCGGTGCTTCACATTAATTTACTTTCTCCGTTCAAGTTTGCTGGCAAAAAACAGCATAAAAAGTAGCCATCCTTACCGATTAAACTTATCTGATTTCAGACAGCGAGAGAATTTTCGCCGTCCTGGATTAATTTTACACGAAAAAACAATTAGGAATTTATTTCGCCATCAGATTTGTCTGTCCCTGTATAGATTACCCCTTTGTGTTTCTTTAAGATTTCAGTCTTTCAATTCATTGAACACTTCAGTCTGCAACCAATCGATTGATAAACGGATGACTATTATTGCTAAAGTGACAAATTATTATTAGTAAATTAATATTGCGTAAATAAAGTAAAGTAAGTAAGTAATCGACCTCTTCTTCTCCAAATTATTGTAATCCAATTTTTCTCTATCATCTTTCAGATTTTTTACGTACCTACTTATGTTCGTTCACTAAGTTAGTATCTATTGTAAGAATAGATCTATACATATTTTAAATGCGTGTACAAATCAGATTTCTATTGCAATATCTAACGTGTGCGACCACTGTGATCCCAGACTTATTTCCACTTGACAACATTTATGATTGATGAGAGGGACAAAGCGGCAGTAATCTAAACCTGCACTTTATTAATTTATATTAAAAACATGTTTTTACTGCGTGAAGTCTTCCCACTATTATATTCGCAGTGCGTTGGTAAAACATATTTATTGTTTCCGTATAATTGTGTCAATATGCAGAGAGAAGAAATTCCAGTACTTGGTACCTGTACAGTGTACAGGTTAGGTACTAAGTATGGTTTCACTGAACTCCAGCCGAGCCTACTAATCTAAATCACACGAGTCCGCTACGCGTAGAAAATGCCATCTCACGGCGATTTTTTTTATCGACCTTGATATTTATTGAATTACAGAATCCAGTTCCTCCCACCTCTGGTTGGCTGATTATAGTAAAACATCTGTGGATGTCGCCTCCTCGGTGCCGCTGCTTGTTTCTGTTGCTCGGTCGCGCACAACCGGTTTGTGGTCAATTACGAAGATTTCATCTCGCCTAATATGAATTCCTTTTCACTTTTTTTGGGACGGCCACTTTGTCACCCGTCCGACGTTAGTAATAGGTATTTTACTATTGTTTACACGAGACTTTGTACTGTATCATTAATAAAGCTAATAGCACACAGAAGTCGTTATTTATTAAATAAAAAAGGCCACTCACCACCTCAAGGTTTGGAATAAAAACGTTTTTATTTATTATCTTTTGTCTCTAAACACTAATTTTTAATAAGTTATGCTAAATAATATTCCTAGATAGGTAGTATTAAATCGATTAATTATCGGCAGAACGTAAGCGACAAATAGTATAGTACGAGTAGTGCAGTAGAAGGATTTTTATAAAGATTTTGAAAAAACCCTTTATAACACCGTTTCCCACGTGAGAACCGCGAAACTCCAGAGGGTGATTATTCATGATATTCTGAGAAAAAATTCTTAATAAAGTTTTTCAAAAAACTCAATTCTAATTTCTTAAAAAAATGATTAAAATATGAATAAAAATTCACGCGTGTAATACCGTCCAGTTTTGAACTGGCTAACACCACGTGACCTGCCCAATTTCAGATATGAAATTCGAATTTTGAATGTCCGCACAAGGCAAGGCGTTCGGTGACCAGAGCGGACCCCCCACTCCTCCCCGCCCACCGCCACCCCGCCACCGCTAGCATTTCAAACAGAAGCCAGTATTACATAGTCGCTTTTTATTAATACTTTTTTAAAAATAAATTATTAAAAATGCCCGGATCAAAAAACTTTATAAAGATTTTTTTCTCAGAATACCATGAACAATCACCCTCCGGAGTTTCGCGGTCTCATCGTGGGACACGGTGTATAGGGAGATACGGGCCCAAGATATAGGCAAGTGACCACTTTTACCAGAAGCTGGTAGATCCCCAAACAATCGGATCTTGAAACAGAGCTCTGATTAGTTGTTGCTATAGGGACATAGCATTGTGTGTACTTCTTTTGTTTTTTTATTTCTATTATTGCGACTGTTATGTTGTATTTCTGCTATAATTTTGTGTCAGTTACGTTGTTTGACTTAACTCAATAAGTTATCCATTATAAAAGTTCAAAGCTACACAATTCACCAAAAGTGTCGGTTGCGTGGTTCTGCCGATTACGGCTTGGTATTTGAAGTAAGTTGGGTAGTCTCGGAAGTCTCGGTACCATCACTGGAGCCATGTATGTAGGTGATTTTCTATATCTCTAGGCAGTATAACTAGTGTTGGGCGGTAGGACTAGTGTAGATATAAAATAAGAGCTTATATTATGTGCTCTTTATAACCGCGTTAATTCATTTAATTAAGTGGCATTTAACAGAATATTAATGAAAGGATTAGTTATTTCATTTGTATTATGTAGCCGCGGATATCATGTTTAGAATGCGATATCATCCTGAATAGTCGACATTTTAAACGTATCATAGGAAATTATAAGCTCTTATGGGGTAATTAAGTTGTTTTTTTTTTGGAACGATCATCATTCCTCAGACAGTAATCTTGTATCTTTTGCTCTAAAATTGCTTTCAGTTGATTCATCTCGGAGCTTTAAGTTCGTTTTAGATTTCATTACTAAAGTTTATTTTTAGGCAAAATGGCGGGCGGCTGGCGCATCCGCGAGACATTAGGTGACTTGAATATCTAATTCAAATTTCAAATAAAACCCTTTTTAGTATTAACTACTTGTATCTTGTATAGAGCTAAAAGTCAGCAGAAAAAATGTTGAAACGGTAGAGAAGAGTTTTGTAAACATTGCATAGTTTGAAATATTTTATTCACAACCATCCCACGATGATGTAATACTTGTTATAGTATTTAATTATATTCTTCGCCTAACCTAATATCGTGTTCTTCGTGACGAGTGATCGCCTTTTAAATAATGAGTGATTAATAAACTTTCAATAATTATGCTTTATAGAAGGTACAATTTTTAAAATGGATAGTTAAATACCTTCATATTCAAAACATGATCTCCCTTAATTAAAGCTTTACCCGAAGAAATTTCACAGAAAAAAGATGTGCGTAATTTGTATGTACAAGAATTATTTATTCGTATTCCTGTTAAAAACAGCGGTTGTGGTTTGCAAATTTTATGTTAATTAATTCGTAAATAATGTAATCCTATTTTTAAGAAGATTACGAATACATTAATAGGAATTATGGTTACTTAAAACTCTCTTCGTATAGTATTATAATGCATTTGAAAATTATTCGTCCCTTTGCAATAATTTCCCCATGTACAAAGTTCGAATGGAATACTAATCATTTTATGACCTTGCTGTGGTCACATTAAAATGCATTAAAAATGTATTATTATTACCGTTTGTATTGCTTGCAGTAGACATTTGCAATTCTAATGTTCGCAATAATGACGCAGCCTTGACATTGAAAAATATAGCGAGAGATACATTTATGTTATTATGGATTATTTAAATGTCACTACGAAACGACGTACTAAATAGTAAGTATTTTTGAATAACAAAGATTAATTTGGTTTTCTAGACAAGAGTCCGTTTGATGTGATAGATTTATAGTGAAATGTTTATTATTTTGAAGAAAAAGCAGGTTTATATAAATTTAATAAAAAATGTGTTTGGAGTGATAATTTTCCCAAAGTTAAACTCTACGTTATCACGTATGATGGAAAGTAAATTATATGAAGAGTAAAACAACACAATAATCAAGCCTATAATTTCTTTACAACAGGTAACAGTAAAAAAATTACATTTGGGTGTCTAAAAATATTATATTAATTAATAATTTCCTATTGTATAAAATATATTATTTGATTTTTTAAAAATCAAATCAAAATAAATATTAGCATTCTTATCATCATAAACTCAAGTCTACTCTCAAATAGTCGGAAATAACTAACAGAAAGTAAATAAGATATCAAAATTGTAATTGAATGCAAGCCCGTAATGGGAAAAAAATTCGATTTTTGTCTACAAGCATCGAATAGTTGGAAACACTCAAAATGTTATTTATTAAATAAGTGTCTCTAAAAATTAGCTACTAAATGACTTAGCGATCTTTTTATGCGCAAAAACGTGATTCGAGCGATTTAGATCACCTTCACGCTATTCATCCTCATCAATGACGTCATATATGGAGAAATAATTGAAGGTGTCGTCGGTGGGATGCGTTTCGTTCCGACAATAATCGGACTCCTCCAATTAGTGAAGTCTGCCGTATAACTGGAAGTATGGCCGGGCCATACACGGTGCGCGCCCTGACCTGCTAATGAAGAGCAATTAGCGACGAAAGCTGTCGATTGGACGATAATTAATTGGGTAAACGTGCCAGGGCTGCCAATTTCGCGAAAATTAAAATCTTTCGTAGCTAATACTTTTTAAAATCTTATACAATATAAACGCGGTTGATTTTATTACACACACCAAAAATATTTTTATATCACTCGCAAGCTAGTGTAGGCTTCTTATGACTCCATTCATCTTCATCATTATTAACAGCCCATTCGGTCTTCTACTACTACTCTCCCTTATCCGCACCCAATGGTGCATTGGTACACCAAGTGTAGTGAATCTTGATCCATCACTATGCGCACTTAGGATATTTTCATCATTACAAAGCCGCGGAAGGCCGAGAAAGACATGGCTTGACCAAGTACGTCAAGTACTTGAAAGTGGTCATGTGAAAAGTCGGAATAATCGGCGTATGTGCATGAGAAGATGTATGAATGTACAGGAAGCAAAGGAAGTCTGTCAGGACAGAGTGGTATGGCGTTATATCCTCTCTGCCTACCCCTACGGGGAAATGGCGTGATGGTTAGTTAGTTACAAAATAATTTAATTCAATTTACTTTAACTTTTCTTGGGAGCCTTAAACATGCTTGCCTATTTTACAAGGGATCGGGTTCTCGGCGTCCAGGTCGTCCACTGTTGACAATTCGTCGGCAGTTTGCGTCAGAGCTGGTGGACGTGGACTTGACTTGGGAGGATGCACGGGAGCTGGCGGCAGATCGCTTTGCCTGGAGGCAGTTTGTGGAATCCATATGCTCCACATAGGGAGCGGATATGATATGATGATGATGATGATGACATAAGAATTTATGGTTTCTAATAAGAATATTATATAATGCGTAAGTTTCAATATGAATGTGTTTCTAAAACAAAACAATGTGATATATTCTTGTCATCCACTTAAGCTATAAAAGTTATCGTTTGTCTTCGAGACACTGGCAGGATTTTTACCTGTTTACGCTTTTCTAACTTTCCTCGTAAAACTGTCAAAAAACTGTATTCTTACATTTTCGTAAAGTATATACTCGAGGAATCTATTGAAGAACTTGTTTATGTTCAGTAGCTTTCACGAACGATAAAATGAAATATAAAATTACTAGAAATATACTAGAAAATAATATTCAAATGTCCTTATATCTATACGTACTTAACGTTATAACTTCATAATGATTTCAGTGTGCAAAATGACTATATATGGCATACACAATACTGCCATTTAACATAGTTTTAGTATTTTGTCTCATTTTATCTCATACTGACTCTCTCTAACTCATGTACATTTTTGGTTTTTCCATATTTCTTATTTAAAATTGTTCTTGCCTTGTGCAATATAATAAAACTTATCCCTCCAGTTCCCCATTACCTACTTTGTTACAATACTGCCATTAACACATGTTTTTTTATGATATTTCGTCTCTTCTTTCTCTCATATTGTCTTTTTCCAACTCATGTGTTTAGTATCTAAATTTATTTTGTAAAAACTGCTATTTTATACTTTTGTCTTGTATAACATGTTACCAGTCTGAAGATGCCCGTTACAGGGTGAAAGCGCTAACTGGTCAAAAGTTATATATTAATAATTTAAATTGATTTTAGATGAAAATTCAGTCTGTTATTGTTCGTCCCGGTTGATAAAAAAAATTGTATTCAAGATTTTAAGAATTGTCTTATTGCTTCAAAGTGACAAATAATGATAAAAATAATGCTGCTTCACCCTAAACATCAGATACATACAATTTAGTTATAAAGAAAAAATAACATAATATGAAGTTTTCATTTCAAAATGTTTTACCCCCAATAAAAAAAAACATTAGTTTTAAGGTCTAGTGCAATCATATTATACTTTTATATATTTTCCTCTTCTCTTTTTCCCTTTTGAATTTTCTCCATTCGCTCTAGTCGCTGGCGTCCGTTCCGTTAATTGGCTTCTCGGTTCAATCATTTCAGAACGAGCGCTGTTTTCTATTGCAGGCCGATCCTTTCGGTCGGTCAGGTTTATGAAAAAGGGTTGTGTAGATGTTATGAACTCTGAGAACATAAATATTAATTGAAGTAGTGATGGTAGTCTGTTTATTATTGTTATTTTATTCGACAATGAAGCTCTGTTTTCTATTTAAATTTCCATCTCTCGCTTTCCTCTTACTCGTTAATTGAATTGTAATCTTTTGTTTGCATAGGTATTGATACTTCGCCCTTGCTATTTTTAAAACAGTGTAAATACTCGTACATTCATCATGTTCATAGAATAATTTTCGTCTGCGGTAAAGTTGAATTTCCGTAGGTAAACTTTGGGTCGTGAATTTTTGTTCATAACTTCAAGTAATTTATCATGCCTTTCTACCTAATTTCACTACGGTTAGCACAAATTCAAATTATCCTCTAAGAAAGTAATAAATGAAAATATTTACTTATACAATAATTAACACGTCTATAATAAGCAATCGGTTTTCATATTATCAAATTATTATTATATTTGGAATAAATTTAGGTACATCTTGTTTTTCTCTCTAATTTCCTGTTAGGCGCCTGTTAGTTTCATAACTCAATCGTATACATTTCCATAACACATGTGTTTAAAAGTAAATTGAGGGAGATTTATTCTGATGATGCTGTGTTGATAATTTTTACGTTGGGAATGACTGTGCCTCAGGTACTTGGTTTCCTCTGTATTTGAGCAGCTGAAAAACTTGCTACTTTTCACTATCGGATATTCTCAAGTGGTAATTATTTCGTCACTCATTTGTAGTTTTCTGTGAATTCTAGGATTTAGGGTTTTGTTATAAAAAACGTTCTTTGATACGTTACAAACTTATTGAAAAAAAACTTACATCTGAAGTTAATTGATGTGTTTACACCACATATACATACCATATTTTGGTCGTTTTATAAGAAACACTAAAGTTATTCATGCATTATTTATTGCTTAGTGACAAGATTTTCAAAATGAAAACACTGTATTTTACCACACGAGCTTATTTAATTTAAGACAAGACTAGTTCTGAAAATCCTATCACCAATCATCTTCAGGTCAACTGTTTTTTTTTTGTTCATAATCCATCGATTACTAACTGCGGTGCGATTCTCTAAGGTTTTAGACACTTCTGCGCATACAAATTCAGTACAAAATCGTATGCGCAGTAGTTTAAAAAAACCCTTACAGAATCGAAGCGCTGGACTGTTTTATGCATAAGAGAACCCCACACATTGTTATTCTTGAATTTTTCTTTGTGTCACAAAATTGGTATAAAAATGTAGTTTGTTCGTTAGTTCAACTCACAGTATTTTTTCGATATAATATACATTCCGTGAATATTTTGGTTGCAACATGATATGCGCGCTTTTATCGATGTTAAGAAATAAATAATATTTATATCTGTCCGTCTGTCTGCGTGAGTGACTGGTAAATGGTAACTGGTAACCTATTTGTCTTTCGCACGAAGACACAGTCTAATCGTCCTAATCCGAACCAACGCAACGGACCAAAACAATGGTTCCCGAGCTTCTGACAAAATAATAATGTACCTACTTAACCATCTACCTCAAAATTTTCACTATATTTCAAAATTTTGATTTACCACCTCAAAGATTTTACCTTCCATCTCAAAAGTAAGTTTTATCTCATCATCATCATCATACCATATCCGCTCCCTATGTGGAGCACATGGATTCCACAAACTGCCTCCAGGCCAAGCGATCGGCCGCCAGTCCCCGCATCCTCCCAAATCAAGTCCACGTTTTCAAGTCTCAAGTTTTATCTATTGTTTTGCCATCATCTCGAAAATAGACTCTAATCCATGTTTAGATTTTTAACTACCAGTAAAATTTCGCGTCTAAAAATTATTGTCTTTACAAAAGTTGCGATTAAAGAATAAAATCTCTGGTTTTCCCTCCTATTTTTATGAAAAGATTTTCGCGTTAGAAATTTCTTCCATAGCATCATTTTATCCTTTTGTAAAATAAACAATGGGGTACGAAATACCCGCCATTAGTTATTTTTACGAACTCCAACCTGATTAAGTTACAAATTATACGGGTGATTTTGAATTTAATTATGGTTAATTTTTCTTTTAATAAAGAGCCAAACTTGAATAATAAATCCAGCGTTCTGTAGCATCCTTGTTAAAAATGCATTTAAATTCAGAATATCTTAATATTAAACTGCATCCTGGGACCCTAAGCTGGACTAAAAGTCGTATGCGACACTTCGGAATGGCGAGTCATCTACGGTACAAAATCCCTTTATGTTTCGAAGTGTCCCAGGGCCCGTGAACTACGGGACGTGGATCTCACTTGGGGAGACGCACGGAAGTTGTCGGCTGAGCCAGGAGCTTGTGGAATCCATACGCTCCATATAAGGATACGAACATGGAATGAATAAATAAACAAGTAATTATGAACGTATACAAATACTTGTAGACAAATTACTGGATTATACCCATGCTGGTCTGATATCAGATATTTTTGATATCCCAACAGAGACAGAGAAACTCTGGAAACGAATCTGTTCTCTGTCTCTGTTGGGATATCAATAATATCTGATATCAGCCCAGCATGGGTATAATCCAGTAATTTGTTTACTAGTATTTGTATACGTTCAAAATGTTGTTAAAAATATTTAATGGTTAAAATAAAGTAATAATAAAAATTGGAGAGACATCTTCAGGCGTCTTCTAGTAAGTAATAAAGCTCGGAAAGAGCCTTACGTACACCAATGAAGAAGATTGCCAAAAAATGCTTAACAATCTTCTCAACAGACGTCACTAGAGGAAAAAATGTTAAAAACAGTTGATAAACCAACTCAAATGTGGATACTTCTGTACCAACTCGATATAATATAGTAGTTTCAAAAATTTGTCATATATGGTTGTCAGATGATGGGCGGAATGGGGAATGTTGTAGTACATCAAGTGGCTACTTATCCCAGCCAATGACAGGTCATAAGCCCTGTAAACGCCCAGATAACCCACATTCGTTTCCAGAGTTTCTCTGTCTCTGTTGGGATATCAATAATATCTAATAAGTAATTATGAAATTATGAAAACTTTTTCAAGTAAGATTCTCTCCAACTTTTGAAAAGTTTCAGAATGTCTGACTTAGCACCGTACCTAAAAAAACAAAGAAATGATTCCGCATTTTGTTTGAGGCGCATGTTTATTCTGACATGCTAATACAAAAGTATTACTCAACTGTCGTATCATTCGGATATCGGTGGATCCGCAAAACTAACTTTCACTGGTGGCTTCCTCGATGCGTATAGCGGTACCATGTACCAACTGCTGATACCACACAGCACGGTATACTGTGTACTGCCTTCATAAGGAAAAGCCGCGTATACAACAGATTGGCGAAATTGAGAAAAGTTCGTTAAAATACATGAAAAATATTACAAAAGTAGTATTTTTTTGCAATTATATTCTGAATAAATGTGTAGAAATTTTTCTCATATAGGTACGCTTCAATGCAATACACATTCGCCACATCAAGAGCTGCATTGAGCGCGCAAATAATGCACTAAGTAAAAATCATCATCATCATCATCATACCATATTCGCTCCCTATGTGGAGTTATAGAATCCAAAAACTGCCTTCAGGCCAAGCGATCGGCTGCCAGCTCCCGTGCATCCTCCCAAGTCAAGTCCACGTCCCGCAGCTCTGACGCAAACTGCCGACGAATTGTCAACAGTGGACGACCAGGACGCCGTGAACCTGATGCCTTGTAAAATAGGCAAGCATGGTTAAGGCTCTCGGGAGGCATACGTAGTATATGGCCTAGCCAGCCGAAACGCCTTCGCCGGATGACAGTAGATACCAAGGGTTGCTTTGTCCGTTGCCTCACCTCTGTGTTCCTTAGGTCTTAAAGCGCCCTTGAGGTATATTTATACGAAAACGGCGCTATATAAATTATCCATAATAATAATAATAAAAAGTAAAACCACCGCACACACCTAAAAATTCTTCTAAGACACCTATTCTCAAAACTCAGAAATCTGCTGTATAATTTTTACGCGGTTATACGAGTACCTACCTAGTTTTTATGACAAATTGTTGTATACGCGGCTCTTTTTTTATTAGAGCATAATACCGTACACGGTGCAAAGTACCTATCCTGTATATTATAGTGCCCAGTAATTGGTATGCCATGCCGTGCAGCAGCGCGTTACCATCAACTCGACTGCGACTGATGAAACTCCCAACTCTTTGTTTTAGCTTACAGACCTCTTCATCGTCCGTTTCTTCTCATTTCTCTCAGTATCAAGTCACACCAGTACCTAATCCTACTTAATGGCTACTGTGCCAGTACCTATTCACCGTATGTAAGTACAGAATATAATAAAAGTACCCTTAGTAGAGATGTTGACAAGCATTGAAAAATCCACCCACCATGCCAAAGAAAATACCATACAGAATACAATTTAGGTAACATCTAATAATATATTTGTAACGTAAATCCCAGACAATAATTATTTAGTTTTCTTTTTTGTTTAATAACAGCTGCGTCGCTGACCGTGTTTGTGGTCCAGTGGTAGATTCGAGGACTCCGGATTAGAATCTCTAGGTTCGAATCCCTCTCTTGCACAACTGTGCTTTTTGCTTTCTGGCGCAGTTATTTTCGTCAATTTTTTTGAAAGCAGCCCAGAAAATTGAAAATTTGAGTGTTTTTAGTTTCTTTTACAAAAAATAAAAAATCTTGTTTTTTAAACTCTGAAATAAAAATGGCAATAATATCGGTTGAAAATACAAATATTTAACAAACACTATACTTTTCAGGATAGTTAATTACTTGCTAGGGAAAATTTCACTGACTTGCAAACTGTTACTGCAACACTGCTTGAAAGCCTGAAAGAAAAAACAAATTTCTACAAAATAAGACGATTTCAAACTGACTCTGGTGAAATTTTGATGAAAAAAATGAAATAATAATAATACTAGGTATGTAGAATTTTCCACTTATGTTCATTATAAAATATGCTACCGGTAACTTGTCTAGGGACAGGGACAATTTATCGTTGGATCTAAGAGTACGCGGAAAAGTGTTATAACATAATAATTTATATTCTGTTTTTTTTTCTTCATTTATTTTGGTCGTTATAAAATTCTAATTATAATATAGCAAAATGAACGGTTCAGCGAATGAATAATTCATCTGAAATGCTTTGTCTGGCATCAAAATTACATGTAGTCAAACATGAACCAATAATTCCCCTTGTGTTCGAAGATCGTCTCCATACAAATATTCCATTTGCTGGCCGATATTTGACCAAGTCGCATGTTATTTAAATACTCATTAGCATAATATGGCCTAATGAATGTGATTATCAGCACTAAACACACTTTTTATAATTTCGGATATTTTCATTTGGCACGTAGTTAAAAACGATTCTATGGTTGTTTTCTTAGCAGTTCATTTTTTCTTCCAACCATATTTGATTTGATTTTATCCAATTTCAATTATGATAATTATATTAATATTTCATGTGTGATATCTTGGACTGGTACTGAAGCACAATAAGACTGATCTTCTACTTTCATGAATGATCAAGATACACTGCACTTGGTGTACCGATGCAGTGCCCTATGCACCATAGGGTCAATCTTGATTATTTGTTATTTGTTTGTCGAGGCAAGTCTTACTTTTCTGCGCCAGTCCAAGGTATCACATATGAAATATTTTTGTGAAAATCACATTCAAATAAACATTTCGTATTGACCCCCATCTGGAATCGAACCCGCGACCTCATGCATGGCAGCGCAGCGCGCTACCGTTACACCACGAGGCGGACAATTGACAAAACTTTATCGAATTTCATCCATGCAAACAGCAGGAGTGTACACAATATTTATTTTTGATTAGATATTTTTGCACTATGGGTCTGATCTCAAATAATACAGCATACGATCAGAAACTTGCAAGAATCTCAGTAAACAAACGCTATTTTATATCGATTTCGTGATTAATAATTCATTGTTACAGGCTAAACTTTGATGGGTGTATGTACTGAGCTAGCTGCAATTCAGGATAAATGGCAGTAATTAGAAGCAATGGCGGTATTTATAGGGAATTAATAGTCCGGACAAAGTATAAATTGTGATAATATTATGTTGCTAAACACGTGTTTGTATGTATGTGCACAGCATAGGTTATATTTGCGCAATGTCTATTATAATGTTTTATGCATGAATTGGCGTTCTTTTGCAAATAACGGCGAGATATGTGATATCTCCCCAACAGAGTCAAATTAGAAGATGATACATTTTTTAAACAGTATTGGAATAAATGATTAAAATAAAATTATAATATTAGGTAGAAATCAGACATTAAATTTTCTAATACTATTTTGATGTTTTTAAAATTAGTTTACTGTCTAAATGTATGTATTCTCTATGACCGTATTCCTATTGTTTAAACGCGATCTAATTTTCTATTAGCAATTAATTACTTTAATGTAATACGCTGGAAGCAGCACGATTAATGGATTTAAAGCTCTTAAATTATATAAATTATTATTATCAGACGATATGATTTATTTTAGTATTTCTTTATAAATTAAAAAGCTATGCAAAATAATGAGAACATTGCAACAATGCCGATTGCCTCAACCCACAGTCCGGGTCTTGTTTGTGTCAGCGGGAGTTACCTACATTTCCGCTGCAGCTTTTCACAATATTGTACCTGCTTTTTGTATACTAATCCAGACTAATCCATGATAAATGAATTACATTCCAGCGTGTTCCTCTCATGCTTATTCTACTGTGTTCCTCTCATGTTTAATACTGATAGCAAATCCCTTTATATATAGTAGTGATATTGTCATTATATTGTCACTATTTACTAGGTATTTAATATTTATATATATTAGACGGATTAGAGAGATTTCGCTGCTTTTTCAAAATAATTCTCTGTTCAATTAATGCATAGGAAAGAAAATAATTTTAACTTAAGACTATGTAAATTAACTTGATACTAAAAAACCTTGTTGGCGTTTAGTATTACAGTCAAATTGTATTTATTTTTAAATCTTCAATTCCTA
>JAGVSP010005453.1:0-23769 GCA_022494985.1 Micrasema minimum
ACTTTGTATTTCTTTCACTTTAAACAAAATCAGCAAATAGACTTTTATTAATTAACCTCATTTGACTTTTATTAATTTACCTTTATTTGACCAGTTAGCGCTTTCACCGTTACAGGGTGAAAGCGCTAACTGGTCAAATAAATAAAAGTGGAAGTGTACCAAGTATTTTTAAATTACTTTAATTAGTTATATATAAATAATTTTGAGAATTGCACCCGCCATGGCCAACGGCCATGTGACTAAACTCGAAGCATCGTATGCGTCACGTGCAGTGCAACAAATTCAATATTTTTCAATCAAACTATATGTTGGTTCTATTTTTTTATTTTATACACTGCATAATAGTGCATACAATAATTTCGCCTCGTTAGGACATTATCAATAAGAGTTTGATAAAGACCTTAATTAATTGATAATTGATTTGATAGTTGTCCTTTTATGTAATGTAAAAACAAATATAACCAAAATCTAATTTGATTGCAATATTATATTTTTACTTTCACTAGGCCTGAGTTTCCCCACGTCAGCAGTTAAAGGTTAAGAAACGTACATTTAGTAATATTAGTAAGTAGCCAAAGATGAAACATTTCTTGCTATACCTTTACTTGTTAACCTACCGTTTTACTTTTGTATTAACGCGAGTGGTTTAATTTGATAATAGCTTTTCACTTTGCAAAATAAACTTCTCGGCTAAAACACTTAACTCTGAAATCGTTTTCTCGAATGTTCACTTAAGACGTTTTATTTTTACGTTAACTCGCTTAAACTATTAAAATAAGAGGTAATAATAATAAAGAAGAATAATTTTCAATATAAAAATTGAAATGTTTTAAATGAAAACACATTACGATATTATGCTGTCTCTCAAAGAGAAAATAACGTTTCAATACATTTATTATCACGCACAATTTAGTAAAAGTCAGTGTAATTTCAATACTAATAAAAATAATTGAAATGTATTTCTAATAATTTGAACTAAATAATTTTAGTCGGTTGTACAACTTCTACATCTATTTTCCTTATCCGCACCAAATGGTGCATAGGGCACTGTATTGGTACACCAAGTGCAAAGTATCTTGATAATATTTTATTACATGAGGTAAGATGATCAGTCTTACGCTTCAGTACCAGTCCAAGGTATCACACATTCATCATCATCATCATCATTCATCATACCAAATCCGCTCCCTACAGCTCCCGCAGCTCTGAGGCCACGCAAACTGCCGACGAAATGTCAAATCCGTCCCAGTCCGCAGCTCTGACGCAAACTGCCACGAATTGTCAACAGTGGACGACCAGGACGCCGAGAACCTGATGCCTTGTAAAATAGGCAAGCATGGTTAAGGCTCTCGGGAGGCGTACGTAGTATAGGTATCACACACGAAATATTAATATGAAAATCACATGTAAAATCATATTTCATGTTGACCTGCTACGGGAATCTAACCAGTTGTAACATTCATAAAACAATAAATGTGTATAAAAGTCATAATTTTTATTTTATTTAAAAGCCAAATTAATAGCTTCCTTCAACAATACCTATTTTATATATACATACTCAAAATTGTTTACATATCGCATTAGATGAGAACCTTGGTTTAAAACAAGTTAACGCTATTTTTAATTCGTTTTGAAGAGGATTTTAAGGAAACTGAATTATTTAACGTGATAAAAACCACCCTTCAACTCCATGATCCCGTCACTAGAACCTGTCAAACCCGGTCCCCGGGAATCCCGATCGATTCCGGGATTTACATGTTGGCTTTAAGGGGTAACGATGACACGTGACCTCAGACGCATTTCCATACAATCGTATTCTTAGGTTTTCCCCCTGGAATAAAGCACTAGAGCAATGATTTTTCACACTTTTTAGCTAATAACCTTAAAGCGCGTTTGTATCGTAATTTTTTTTAAACCATTTATTTACCTCCTTTAGTAAAAAATATAATATTAAAAAAAAAAAGACTATACAAACACGCTTCTTGTCGATATCTACACCTTGTGAAAAAATCACTGCTCTAGTGCTAAATTCCGAGGAAAATATCGAGAAATACGATTGTATGGAGAAGCGACCGAGGCCACGTGGCATTGTCCCCTCTAAATGCACGGAGGACCTCCGGGATGGTTGTGAAATACAAATCGTTGATATTGTTTTTCTCGATCTGGTTGCTGTTTGCAACTCGCCAATCAACGTACCGTGGGGATTCCGTGTTCAATGTTCGCGACGTGCTTTTAACTTTAGCCGCTATTCAATCTGCATTTCAGTTAGTGGTTTCATGTTTAATTTTTTAAATTCCTACCTAGTCAAAACTTAAAAAAGACTACCACATAAATAAAATTGGGTACTTAACAATTTAATAAAGACAATACAATTATGATCTCAATTTTGTACTTATATTAAAATGTTTTCAAGTGGAAATCAATCTGTTGTATGATTTTATATTTTAAATACCTAACTTGTTTTTTCGTTTGATCACACATTACTTTTGATGTAAAGTTTTGTTTTTAGCTTTTATTATGACAGTAACTGCATTTTAGTATGTCATCATGTTTATGGTATTACGTATTATTATTTTATATTACATATTATTTATTTCGACAGTTTTGTTCTCATTTTTCTTATCGGTGAATCTAAGTCAGTATAAGCAGAAGTACTACCTACCTTTCTTCATAAATTTTATATCAACAAGATTTAAAAAGATTATAATTATGTTTCTTAAGGTAACAGAATATTTGATATTATTCTTAAAATTATTGTACACAATAGGGGTTACTTGACTTAATAATCCATTGACTGTAATAATCCATCCGTCACACTCCTTAAACTCTAAAGGTTATCACCGTCAGCCATCAGATTTAAGCATATGCAATTTAAATACAAAGTACTATGAGTTTGTAATAAATACTCTCACGTCTGCCACGTGCAAGAGCTTGTTTATCCAAAATGTATTTGTTTCTAAGAAAAAGTGGTTAGACGAATAGGTTGCCTACTACAAGTCAAAGTCAATATAATAATGTATTATTTTGGCAAAACAAAGAGAGATCAGTAAGTAATATTGTTTTTGATCTGTCGACCTCAATACACAAAGTTCACAATATTATCAACCGGTCAAAAGTCAAAACCCGATATAAACTGTTTGTGGATTCATGGGGAAAATATTCAGTGTTCTTGAGCAGCGATCTATCATGGCGGTTTCAAAGCTTTGATATTACGCCCATTATACAATGAAATTTTTACTCGAATGATGAGTTGAGATTAATCGTGTTCAACATTTTTTATAATACTCCCATATTTCAAAAAAATAATAAGGGTTATAAAAAATATAATATCTTTCTAGTCAGTAAACGTCCCACAAATGCCAATGACACGTCGCGACGCGTGGTAAGACCTGTAAATGCTAAGGTATACGGATTTTTTTCCAGAACATCTTTGTTTCTATTGAGATACCAATAATAACAAACGTAACCATATTTTTAATTTCTGATTAAAATATGTATTTATGAATAATTTATTATTCATTGCCATTTTATTAAATAACGTAGGAATTGATATTCATATGTTATAGCATACATACAACTCACTTAATTTAAACTAATTACGATTTTAAAAAATTGACAAACGATTTCGGATTTACTACTCTTTCAGAGCTAAAAACCACAATGTGATTGCCTCAAACATCGCGTTAATGTAAAATATATAAAATATTTATTCATCATAATATTATCAATATTTCACCAATGTCCTTGGATAGCGATTTCATAAGGCTGCTATTTTGGGACACAATATGGTCTATGAAAAAATATCGTCTCGTTGGTAAACATGCCCTGATTCTGAAATTCAAGTAGCATTACATACAATTCACCCTATCAGTAAGAAATAGCGTTCTTTGTTTCGCTGAAAAGTTTTGTGATTGATGGAGGCTTGCCTTGGGTCCTGATTTCCGAAATGTTCCCGAATCCAAGTTTAAAAGAATTCGTCGTTCCTTTGTCGGGAAACTTGGATCGGCAGTTTATACGCTTTCAATTTAATCGTAAATTGTCGTTAAATGAATACAATACAGCCTTTAGGCAAGGTTTTAATACCGAGCGGCAATGAGCGCACAAAATATGGGGAGCGCGCTTTTACGGTTGCGTGCCCTATGGCTTGGAATGCTCTCCCACCAGAAGTGCGCAACTGTTAGAGTGAATTGATGTTTCGAAAGAAACTTAAGACCCATTTATTCTCTTTATCTTTTATTAATGTGTAAAATTAAAATGTTAAAAATCAACCCAAGCTGTTAAATTCAATATTACATGCGCCCTTAGGGTATATTTATACGTAAACGGCGCTAAATAAATTATCATTATAATTATATATTTTTTATGATAAATGAATTATTATTGTATATTGGATAACGATTGTGTAAAATTGCATACAAAATGTTAACTAAAATTCAATAGAATTCGGTTGACGGTAATGAAAATTACTTGCTTCATAACTTTACTAATGGGCTTATAGGTGAATTATATTACTAACACGTGTTGTACGAGTATGATATTAAATAGAGTGAACTAAATTGATTACATAAATACCTCATATAATCTGTTCACGTGGAGGCACCCATGTCAAATTATTTTAACTTTTTTAAAATATATAAAACCTCCAATAGTTTATTAGTGACATCAGACTTAATAAGAATACTTTTGAACTAAGTACTACTTTCCCTTATCTGCACCCAATGGTGCACAAGGCACTGCACTGATACCCCAAACGCAGTGTTTCTTAATCATTTTATTACATAAAGGTAGGATGATCACTCTGATCAGGTAGCAAGTCGGGTCATGACAAATTTAACTGTTCAGACAAATGAATTAATGTATGAATAAAAAATAAATAAATCGAACCCGAGACCTCATTGCACGGTAGCCAAATGCGCTACCACTATGCTATGAGTGACATTAGCTCCGCAACAATTAAATATACCAAATATTAATATTACTATCTAAAAATATCTATTTCATTTTATGTATCCCTACATAGATGAGGTAGAATTCTTTCAAATTCAGGAATATGAATATTCGAGCGTTTACAGGGCTTATGACCTGTCATTGGCTGGGTTAAGTGGCCACTTTATGTACTACAACATTCCCCATTCCGCTTATTTGCGAATATCCACACCAGGTAACATTTTTGATTTTGTATATATGTTACGAATCGAAAATCATTATCCATCTATGCATTGATATTGAAACTAAGTATTTATTAGTAAATTACTTCATTTTTTGTAATTAAGACTCTGACCGAGTTAAATTAATTTCTAGTAATCGCATGCAGAGACCAGGAATTTTATACAACATTTTGAGCGTGTTCAAATACTTGTACACAAATCTGGATTTATCCCAAATAAACCCTGGGAAAACTCAGATGCATTTACAATAACAAACAAGACTATGGCTTTTATGAAAATAATATTTGCGATAAGTTGGTTTTATTAGTTGATCAATATATATTTATACTTTACTTGACTTTTTCACTAGAAAACATACTTGATATATAAACGACTTGGGACCCTATGCGGGTCTAAAAGCCGTATGCGACACTTCGGAATGGCGAGTGATCTACGGTACAAAATCACTCGGCATTGCGAAGTGTCGCATGCGACTTTCAGTCCAGCAAAGGGCCCTTGATCAAAGTTATTCTACTAGACTCTCCAACAAGTCACAACAGAGAGCAATTGCAAGATTTACTACCTTCATATTCTTCATTTCTCAGGAATCACATTTACGGAGTTTATTTCTCATTTCACGTTTAACCGAAGCGGTTCCTCGATCCGAGATATAATCATTCCAGTATTCCTGTCCTGTCCCAGAACGAGCCCGTTCCGCGGCACATTCGGGACGCGCCGCCGCCGCCGCCGCCGCCGCCGCCGCCGCCGCGCCGCGCCGCCGCCGCGCCGCGCGCGCTGTTCTAGGGGCGAGGTACACTCTGGAGAGAATGGACTCGTAAAGTAGCTTTATGGAATGTATTATGCCAGTATTGGCCATGTCTGGTCAAGATAGAAATGCAAAATTGGACACTTTTGGAACGGTATAAATTTGATTGAGTTACCAACTTTAATACAAAAAGAATGAAAAATAAAAAATAAAATTTAACGAATAATCAAGTATCATATGAACATAAAACATTACGTATTGTATCGGCCATGTCTTATCCAGATAAGAGTGCGGATTCGGACACTTTTGAAACAGTACCTACAAACTTGATACTGCTACCAACATATTTAGATACACGATACAAATTGATATAACAAATTATTTAAAATGATTGATCGAGTAAAAAATTAACTTATAACATTACGTTTTCCGATCTATGCATTGTATTAGCAGTATCGGTCAAGATATCATATATATACAACAATTTGTTACTTTTGTAACGGTACAAATTTGATTATGTTGTCAACACACAACAAAAAGTTTAGAAGAACAACTAATATGTTAAATTAAAGCTTAACTAGTCCAGTTACCAACTTCAAAATAAAACAATTTTTAAAAAAACAACCGGTTATTCAAAACAGTAGTACCTACATACCTACACTGAATAATTGAATAATGTGTATAAATTAGCAACACTACGCCTACGAATTGTATTTGCCAATGGCCATATAAGGCAATATCTAGCCAAAATTTAATTACAAAATCCGGCACTTTTTTTGAAAAAAATTTGATTGTATTTATAATTCGATTATATTTATTGTCCAACACGAAACACAATATAAAGAAAAAAAAACGAGCAGATCAGTTAAAAAGTAACACACTAGATAGTAAAGTTACATAATATGAATGCTCCATTTCGTTGCTAGAACGATAAATGTTGCGTAGATAGTCAACTCGATGGAAGGAAAGAACCTATCGAAAAACCCTTAGATGAACCCTTAAAAGCTATATTTTTACCGATTACAAACAAAAACATATCTATTTATTACAGAAAATAGATTTTTTAAACAAGTAGTTTGTTTTTATAAATCGAAAACTGGAAATAATGTTCAAGTGTTTAATTCAAACTTAATTGTAAAAGCTTTTTAGTTTTATTACGAAGGCTTTTAATTAAAGTAGGAAAGTAATTAGTTTTGTTATTTGTTTTGTAGCCGAGATCCCAACATTTTATGTCTCAATTCATTCGTTTTTGATACAAACAGATTTAAAGTAAATAAGTAAAATATTAAGTTATTACTTATATATATATATTTAAAACAGTACCAAAAAGATATTTTTTACCTCCTATAGCTAAAACTCTAATGTATTGGATGGGAGTTTAACTGTGAACGTCATGTAATTCTACCTAAGTAAACTTTTCATCGGTGGCGTTCAGCCGTACTCTGTGGAGCTGAAGGACGAATAATTAACGTTAGAAGGGACGAGAATGTTAGGCAGCAATAGAACTTACCAGATGTCTGGTAATGTAGGGGTAGGCAAGTATATACAAAAGACAAAAAATATTAAATTAAATTAATGACCTAAATCAGTTGAGGAAAATTATAAAGGATTTTGAAAATTCAGCATTTAATGCTTTTGGTGAAAAGAAATAACTCATATTTACTTTTTTTTTTCAATTTAAAGCAAAAAAACATTGGACCGTGAAAGGTCCGCAGCCCGCGGATTGGAATATCCTACCTCCGGTAGATGTCAATCTACGCGTCCCGACTTTATTCAATTTCAGAACAAATTGTAGTTTTCCCGGCCAGCGGTCATTCGGTACAAGTTGGAATTTTATCTGAAATATTATATAGCAAAAGAAAACTATTTCTTCGTTTTTATCTCTTATGAAACTCAGTAAAAAGGAGTTGCGTGCTTTTATTTCAGTTACTGAAAATTTTAAGATTTGTAAATAAATGTTGGGTTTATGGGTTTATTAATATTTTTTTTGTGCTTAATCAATAAAATTTTAACAGCATTATAGAGCTGTTTTGAGAAGACAATATGAATTTAAATTGAACTACCAGCTAGTAACTTGCCACTGAATGTCAAAAGTCAAGCATTGTTATTTTACATTATTAGTTTATGATTGAATATTTGAATCAACCTGTTTTTAAAAACCCTTTAATTTATTTTTCCCCAAAGTTCAATTCCTGTTTTGAAGCACTAAAGATTTGACTATTTATCATTCATATTATGTTTTTGATCAGATTTTGAAAAATACATAGAAATGCATCACAAAAAATCTCAGTTATATGATATACATATATAAGCATCGTATATAGCGAATAATATAATTTTATAAAAATAAATATGGTAGTAATTATATGTGGTACCTACTCATAATGCAAAGAAAAGAAACTAAATAGAAAAAAAGTTCGCGCTAAATTATTAAAAATATTTATAAAAATAAGAAATTTAAGCAATCTCACGATATTAATTTGCACATACTTTTCTCAATTAAGTCTAAACGGATTGTGCATGAAAATAGTAAAGTGAAAATAGTAGTAGTAGTAAAATAAATCAAGTTGTGGCAAAGTGGGGATTTAAAACGGGGATCTCTAGACTCAGAGAAGGCGACGCTACCACTAGACCACTTTAATATAAGGAATTAAAAATAATATAAGTGTTCTGACAAAACAAAAGTTGAAAAAAATATTACTTGTGTTTGTTTTATTCCATGTTTTCATTTGAAAGTCAATATTTTTACAAATAAAAGGTTGTCTATGCCACTCCACCAAGTGTTTGAATTCCGAACATACCCGGTAGAACGTCAACCGCCCCATATCTGTAATAGATAGGTCGGCCGGGGGCTTGGAGCGGGGGGCGGGGGGCGAGGGTCCCCGGGGCAGGTCCAATAAAATCACGAAAAAGGGTCCGGCCTGGGTTTACGAGCCCCACGCTTCGGTACCACTGATATCTCACTCTTTGTTATCAGATTTGAGAATGGTTTGTATTATATTGCCGAAAAATTGATACTGTTAACAAATTGCTTTATCTGTCCATTTTTCTACTTGCATACAATTAAACGAACTATTTTATCGTACATTTTCCCGGCTTTCAGGATACAGATAGGTAATGCATTTCTGAATATTTAAAAAAAGATTTATGTAGGTACTCCTAACTTTCGGCAAAATATGGGTTATGGCCCAAAAATTTGGTTTGCTAATTTCAGAAATATTCTAACATATCACGTATCTCTGAATATTGTAAGTTAGATAAAACAAAATAAAAATAACACATCAAAATGCCTTTTTCATTATGATCAAATTTCTGTATTTATGAATGTTTTTATTTGATGATAAACGTTAATTCAAAATGTTGGGAACAATTCACGTAATTTTAAACAGTAAATTAGCCCAAGCTAAAAGCCTTAAATGGAATATAAGTTCAATTGTTTTGACAGACATCGCCTTTGCTTGACGTTTTCTTGGAAATTCCGAGCTGCTTCCTTTGTATATTTATTATGTTTCGTTTCATCTACTGATTTCCTTCCCCTTAATCAAAACTTTTCATTAAAATCAATTGGAAAGAAGAAAATGAACAGCCTTTAAATCAATTGATTATTAAACCAACATTTACAGGGATTACGATTAAACTAAAGAAAGAAAAAAGAAAATATTTGTAGATAATTAAATTTATTATTATGTTGACTTGCATTATAAAACTTCATAGTGTCCATATGTTTTTATTTAATTTAATTTTTTGTGCAGCTGAATTTTTTTTTTGTAATTTTGTGCGTTGGTAAGTATTTAAAAAATATTTTATTTAATTTTTCTTATTAAAATATTTCATACATGTATGTAATAATTTGGACTGGCGTTAAAGCCTAATATTGATAGTCTTGCATTTATGTAACCAATTATTAAGATGCAATGCACTTCATGTACCAATACAGTGCCCTATGCACAATTGGTAGCGGATAAAGAAAAGTAATAGTAATGTTTTTAATTCTTAATTCGTTTGGTATATCAAAATTGGTGATTAGGGGATGATAAAAAGATAGCAAAATCGAATTCCAACAAACAAGCTGGAATTTACATTATGAAATAAGATAGTTTTAGTAGTTGTCATGTAAAAAGTCGAAATAACCGACGCTGACGTGCGTGCTTGAAAAGATGCATAAATGTGGTGTGATGTTCCACCTGCTCGGAGAAATGGCTTGATGCCCAGTTAGCATCGAAAAAAGATTCTCTTCTTCAATTTAGTTATTAAGAAAGTTTTTAACGAACTGCAAATTGAACCGTTTCGAATAGAACGCACAAGTTATGTACATGTTATGGAAATAACATGTAAATGAATTGGGTAAGCTTTTTTCATCATTCTTACAATATAATAAATTTTAAGTTGGCAATACACCCGAATAAAAATGTTTTATGAACAGGATTATGTGCGGAGACGGAAATTTTTTTAAGTTAGTCAACATTTCCAAAACATTTCCAAATACTCACATTTTTATTAAGTTAAGAGCAGCGATCGCTATTCTTGATTAGCTGCTAAAATATCCCGATCTACAATGATGGATGGGTATTTGAGGAGATGACAATGACGATTGGGAATTCTCATCAATTCAATAGATTGACGCTTTTTTTCGTTTTGAAAATACTTTGTGAATTGCTGCCGCAGGTGTTTCAAGTATATTCCAGGGATATTGTGTTTGGCAAAAAATACCAATTTTACAAAAAGCTTTTTTGCTGGAAAAGATAATAAATTATGATGATTTGAATTTTGTTTATTTTATTCACGTTAACGTTATTCGAATTTAAAAAAGGGCGACTTTTTAAGCGACAAAAACAATTATAAATGCACACAAATTTTTGAATCGCTTTGTTACAACAACTTCAAACTGGTTATAATATGCCTGAAGCAAAACTACTATTACTCCTACTTTCCCTTATCCGCTCCGAATGATGCATAAGGAACTGCATTGGCATACCAACTGCATTGAATGTTGATCATTTGTAACATGATGGCAATATGATCAGTCCTAAGCTTTAACATCAGTCCAAGGTATCACATACAACATATTCTTATGAAAAAACGGGAATTAAGCCCGCACCCGCGACATCATGCTCTAAATACTAACCACTGCACCACGAAGCTCAAAAAGGAATAATTACACCCTATATTTATTATTTTTTTTAAAACAATCAATAATTATTTTGGCACCGAAATGTACAAAAATTTAAAAAAAAGTGTTTTTTGTAACCATCTGGTAGTTACGTAACACTGAAAATTGTTAATTTGAGAAATTGTACTGTATAATGTCTCTACATTAAACCTATTTTAACTTCGTTTTCTACCCTTTGTTTTTTATGTCGGGTAACGAGTGGCGCAAATACGTTTGCTTTACTTTATTTTTCAATGCAACAATAGCAGTTGGAAATTTTATGACTGCCATATTGAAAAAGCTCTTTCATTTGACCCTAACACACATTCGGATATTTTCAACAAACGTTTAAACGAAAAGTTTAGTATTCAATTTAGCTCGCGAAACAGACTCAGAAATTAAATCAGTTTTGCGAATGCCGCCATTTTGATTTTCGTCGGAATTAGATAACTGAAAGTTATTTTATGTAAAATTAAAAGGTCGTTGTATCATATTTTTTAATATTTATTTCCAAAACTTTTTTCCAATATTTTATTGTATTATTTATCTGCCTCGTAACGTAATGATAGCACGTAGGCTACCTAGGCTACCTTATAAGATCCCTGTGTCGAATATCTTAAATACTTGTTTAACCGTGGGATTTTACATAACTATTTCATATTGGGCTAGCACTAAGGCGTAAGACTTATCTGTGAATGAGATTATCTTACATTCGTGTTATATTTTTTTTTAGATACACTGCACTTGGCGAACCAAAGCAGTGCCCCATTCAACACTAGACACATAAATTTATCTCAGAGTGGAGCAATAATTTTTAATATGCTCTAAACATTAAACTTTATGCTACCTATTTAACAAATAATGATGAAAAACAAACATATTTTGATGAAATTAAACACACTTTTTGTTGTAACTATTTATTTAAGTAACTTAATAAATAAGTAGTTTAATACAAAAAAGTATGATTAATTTCATAATTATGGAAAACTACAAAGTGAGTGCTACAAACATTGAGTTTATACATATTTATATATATTTATATAGATGCCTAGAAATGCCTTAAAGATCGTTTGCGTTTATTGGATATGGCTCCTGACTGGACATCAGAAGACCCAAGCTTTGGCGTGAACAATTATTTTTTAACTGACTTGATAGACAACCGATTTTTTTTTCAATAAAATATTTAAAACCTTTTTAAAACAGACAAACATGTTACAGTTTAGAAAAAGTAAGTACAAGACACACATTAGGTTTTTTCAATATCTTAATATTTTTCCGAATCACAAAAACATGTCAGACCGTAAGGAGGCATATTTAAAAAAAAGTACAATCTTATCGACTTTACAATGCCAAAAATAACGGGGCGGAGGGTAGAATGTACTCTCGTACTATCACATTCCTTTTAATGATAGTGTAAAGATAAATATTTTTTTTGGAAACATTTGGAATTTGTCGGTAAATAAATCAAGATACCGATATAAAACGAAAAAAACATTAAATAAAAATACCATTTTGGATTTCAGGTAAGGGTAAAGATTATCATTGTAACAATGTGAAGTCACACATCAAACGGAAAAAAACTTTCGCGACTTATCAAAGATATCCTATTACATTTTTCCCTTTGGAAGGCGAAACTCATTTCTCGCTTGCCGCACGTATAATTTTGACAGTGATAATCCTCAACATCACACAGCAGTGACGGCACGTAATAACGTGTGGTATCATATTGTGTATTGTCTTCTCCACCTTACCTGACCTATAATACCCCCAGTTATCTCGGGATGCCCCCCCCGCTCCCGCCGCGCCCCTGGAAAACACCCGACCCCGACATGTTAAGGAAAATCTTAACATAGTATTATGTTATCGAATTCGATAATCTTTGCTTGATTTTTTTTTTTTTAATATTGAGTCGAATTAATTTTGTTCAAATATTTTTATTTAAATATTGTTAGTAGGAAAATTGCACATATTGTTCATTTTCCATGCAAACCTAACTGCAAAATAACTAATGAAATATTTTAAATTTTGAATAAGTTGTTTCATCCTTCCTAAGTAAAGTTCAATTCCACAAGCTGTCTCCAAATTAGGTTTTTATCAATGCAATATATGTTACAAATTACTACAATACGATAAATATACAAACTATCAATAATTTATATATAAGCGATTAATATCTTCTATTAATATTGCATTAATTCTTCATCATATATTTATTATTTTTCTGTTTATGTTCTTCTAATACATTGCTGCCTATAATAGGTATATACTAATTGTGTTTGTATTGTAATAAAATATAAAATACGTTATGTAAAAGCCTTTGGGTTGAGTTAATTATTAAGATAAATTTTTAGCATGGCTAAGATTATTTTTAAAGTCCATTGAAAAAAAAACCTTAATTTTTCGAGTTTTCACATATGAAAACTCGCCTTGATCTTCTCTCTCACCCTTGTAATACTTGGTTTACTGGTGCCCAATTGACATTTTAAATAAATAAATAAAGTGATAAAATCAATAATCTCGCTAGCTCACGTTTCGATAATCATTTCGATGGTGTAAGTGATTTTAGAGTAAGTGGGTACTGCTGAACAATGATCTTCTGTAAATAAATGGTAGTATTTCGAACTTTGAGCTTAGAGTTTCCCGGATATATTCTCCACTCAGTCACGACTTGATACATATTTGAAAGCACAAATTAAAAAGATTTATATTACATTTTCCCACAAGCTAGTTTTGTGAAGGCTGAAAAAAAATACTTTTACTAATTCTACAACTTTCTCTCATCCCATCTTAATGGTGCCTAGAGCAGTGGATTGGTGCACCAATTGCATTTGTTACACGAGGGCAAGTTGGTCAGTCCTACGCTTTAGTACAAGTCCTAGTATAAAAATTTTATGAGGAAACTCTACATTAATAGAAATATTTCATATAGATCACGTTAGCCCAACACGCTAACCGCTAAGCCACGAGGCGGACAACAATTCTAAAACAGCGCTTGTAAAACTAGCTCATGGGGTTTATATTACCCAAAAAAATTATTTAATATTTAAAAAACGAACTAGTAAAAACATCAATGGCTGAAATTTGAGACACTGAATAAAAAACTCTGAGCATTCTACGCAGACAATTTATAGCGTATATTTTAGATATGATCTTTTAGCGAGGTGTCATGTTGGTATTCTTCATGATCTTAGTGTCGTGGCAGTATTTATTATTGGTACACGTTTTGTATTATTGTGGCAGTCACGTCCCAAGTTAACATATCGAAATAAATAACATTTACGTGGAAAATATTCCGTGTTAAACAATTTTAATATTGTTTTCCCAGGTGTTCCTGATATTTTTCCACGCTTCTTTTAACACGGAAACATGTCTGACTTTCGATTTTTATTTCACCTTATAGAAATAATCATTTAACAAACTATTTTGATAAAACTAAATAGATGTTTAATTATTTCACTAACAATTAACGATTCAGATTATGTTTTTCTGGGTTATTATGTTGTGATTGTGGGCTTTGTGGGATTATTAACGTCGGCAACACAAATCCTACAAACACGGCACAATAACCCAGAAAAACATTACCTGTATTCTGAAGGCCGTGAAAACTTACGAACTTTGAATGAACGATGCATTAAATAAAGAATATGACTGTTAATTTATTTTTTTAAATACTAGTGCCGTCTGGAAAGTAGTACCCTTTTGTGCCGTCACACTGACAATCTTAAAATTGCGGTTTAGCTAGTCGAAAAAATCGGTAGAGTTGTGCTGGACTGAAAAAAGACTCAATAGTCTTATAATGTTTTAGATGAGTCGTCTGTTCGGCGCTGGTGTCATTATTTTAACTGAGTGAATAAGGCACTTCATATATGGACCAAAGCACTGTGTACATATTTTTTTTAAATAAAGGTAAGATGAACAGTAATACGCTTCAGTTCCATTCCAAGGATGATATGCATATGAAATATTTTTATGTAAAAAACTACATTTTATATTGACCCCCTCGGGAATCAAACCCGCGATATCATGCATGGCAGTCCAATGCGTTACCTTTACACCACGAGGTGTACAATAGATATCGAATAAATTCATATTTGACTGGTATTAATAAGTTAAAATCGACCCGAGTCAACTTTGAGTCCATCATAACTCTAAACTCTTTAATATTCAAAGCCCCGCGTCCAATATTGAAACCACATGCATTTCAAATGATAAATTACATAAGCCGATAAATTCGGTTAGAATTAGTTTATTTTGACCATATTTGGGCCGTGACGTGTGAATATGTCACTTGCAGAATGTCGGACATTTCACGCGGAATACCAAAATGCCGCAGAAATCAACAAGTACGGATACAACTCCTGTCCCGTGTATTTCAGGGCTAACCGACTGATAAATCATACTAGAACTATGCTTTATATACGTCCGATCCTCGTAAACAAATACTGGATTCTGGGCTTACACCAAATCATTGTGATATCTTAAACCTTTCGAGGGAACATAAAGACGCCCGAAAAGGCGTTTGTTGTTAAAAATAAGCCGTTCACTATAAATCACCACTTATGCACATAAGGTGAAGCCATTTAGAAAAGAAGACAGAGAAGTGGTTGGATCATTGAACTTAGTTATCAGTGGCAACAGCTTGCAGAGGAAATATCTAAAATGGCATCTAAAAAAATAGGGATTATTACTTTTTAGAGTTTATAGTAGCGTAATACTGATCGTGTGTCAAATAATCAAGATTCACTGCACTTGGTGTAATAATGAAGTGCCCTATGCACCACTGAGTGCGGATAAGGAAGAGTAGAACTAGTAGGTTACGATATCTCCTTCGATAGCCCTGGGACTGTAAGCAGGGTGCTCGCTTGTTCGTACCACGTTTTGAAGAAGTGCGGGTGACAAAACTATGTTCGTTTAATACGAATGCCAATCCAGGAAAGTGACGGGAAAAGAAACTCACGGTTTTCTTCTTTGGCACGGCTCTCCAGAATTGAACACAGAATTAAACTTGCTGGTTTTCACTTGGTTTTAACGCTTTTGATAACGAGCACGGCTCGGCGTTATTTTTTGATGGGGGTTCGATTTTTTTAATGTTTGTTGCTGGAGGTTGTTGACTCGACTGTCTTCTGTCTTCTGAATGAGTAGTTCCGCTGGTGGTGGCTAGGAGGGGATATGACAGGGGACAAAGGAACAAATTGACATTTGACGAAATATTAATAAGTCAGTCCTGAACAAGTAGTATATCACTTTAATTGTTTGAGTGTGACACGTGCAATTATGAAAAATTTCAAGAAATCAGATCTTATAAATGAAAATTTATCTATGCACCTGTGTATGTGTGTACACGTTGTTTCCACCCCATTCACTCCACCGAACATGGTATCTTTTTACAAAACGTGAGCTAATGTCATATGAAATTTGATTTGTGAATATTTTTTAATAATTTCGCCATAATATTCATCGTTATAAATTTTTCTAAACAAGACTTATTTAAATACACGGTGTAACAAAACTCGATGTACAAGCGGAAAACTAGTGAATCTATGTCATATTTGGGGTCGATTTTGTAGATTTTTTAAAATTATTTTACCAATAGTTTTCGAGAAAATCGAGTACGATTTTTCTCATAAATTTTTCCAAATTGTGATAAAATATAAATTATTTTGTCAAATTAATAGTATCCATAAATTAAACAAAATAAAAACCGTATTTTAATAAGAATTTGTGCAATTTTACTTAATCTGAGGTACTGATGAAAGCTTTTATGAGAAGAAAAAAAAAATGTTTTTTCATTCCTGAAAAGTCATATTACACATTCGACTCAAAATATGGTATAGATTCACCAGTTTTCGGGTAGTACTACGAGTTTTGTTACACTATGTATATCTATCTACAAGATGTAGGTATCTCAATTTTAAAAAAAAATTTTTTTTTAGCAGTTGTCTATTGTCTCATCATCCGCTAAAATATTGCATCTATATCATGCATTTAAAGTAATAAACCAGAACAGTTCTATAACATGGCAGTACTATTCAGTTATTTACTTCCTAATACGTAAAACAAATATGTTCTTCTCAGGGTACGAGGGGATCCGAGCAAATGATGAAAAATGGTCCCTAAATGTGGCCTGAGAATTGAAAACGCCCATAAATAACAAGTTTGTTGAGTGAACTCGGATGCGGCTCCTGGAGTATAAAAGTTAGCTCTTCCCATAACTTCATATGGATAGTCAACGCCACAGTGACTTTATCCCTGCTATATTTTTCTCTCTACTTTAAATACTGACAAAAATATCACCGGATTTATGAAGTTACTCAGTTTGCGCTAGAAATATTGAGTTGGGCCTAGACTTTGTATCAAACAGCTTGACGGGTAATACAGAGCTTCCGATGACATCATTTATGTAGATTTTTGTAAAATAACGATTCTTTTTATGTTTAACTTAGGCATATTGTATCATGAGAAATACAAACAGAAATATTAATTATCAATTGGATAATATTACGCTGGGTTATATTTATAGTTGAAACATCAAAGCAAAACGAATAAAATTGAAAACAGATTTTAAATGCTAATAACCTAATGAGACGGAAGGAGTTGTATCAGATTTAAGTTAAAAAATAATAAATAAGCAACCTGTGGAATTATAAAGTTACCGCCGAGCTTTTATTGTCTGCAGGAATAGGGGAAATGGGAAACTTTTCTAATAATTAAGACTTTGGGAGTTTTTATTACTTCGGAGAAAGAATGTAGCGCGTGGAAAAGTTATCATTATATATTTCTTACAAATATAGTGCGGATGTAATTATTTTTTTTGACGCAGTTTTTACATTTGGTATATTATGTTTACATTTGAGAGGCGTTCTAAAGACAATATATTCAAAATCACTAATAAACAACGACATTTTTGTATTTTTTTGACTTAATTGTAGTACCTTAACATTTCGATATCTGGCTAAATTCAAAGAATAGAAAACAACTGTGCCAGAAAACATTAAAAAGTAGATCATGTATCTAGGGATTGTATGCAATGTCCGTGACTAAAACCACAAGACCATAACCGGCATAAAATATTTAATAAATATTTAAAATATTTAATGAGCATTTAATAAATATGGACGTTTTCATTTTCCGAATCTAAGGTTAAATGTAGACTTCACGCTTTTTAGCCTGAAAATGTTGTTTTTTTGTTCAGTATCACTTTCGGGACAATAGATTTATTTATGTAAAACTCTTGTTTTACTAGAATAAATCTTTAGGGAGCAGCCGATATTTATAAAACAAACTACCTATGTTTTTGTCAATGTTTGTGAAATTGTAAAGTGAACTAATCACGTTAAAAAAACAAAACAAAAATGATGGTATGCATCTTTGTATGATGTACATACATTTGTGTATATTATTAAAAACTTACGTAAAAAAAAAAAAAAAAAAAAAAAAAAATTACGTAATATACATTGGTAATATACGTAATATACATTCGTAATAGTTTGACTACTTTAACCGAAGGGGAAATGAGGAAGTTCAACTTAACCTATAATATTTTACGTGTTTTGTTAGTTAGAACGATGTTTCGCTCTTAAATTTAAAGAAGCTACCCTTTAGGAATACAATGTGTTACTATTTATTTACATTGTAAATATGCCATTTACTCACTATGAAAATTTTACAGCAACCTTAATTTTAATAACTAATTAGTAATAAACTTATAACAAAATGAGCTTCAGTTAATGTGTACTAAGTAATTGTCCGTCTCGTAGAATAGTGGTAGCGCATTTGGCAACCGTGCATGAGGTTGCGGGTTCGATTCCCGTAGGGATCAACTTGAAATATTTATTTACATGTGGTTTTCATATTATTAAAATTTCATTTATGATACCTTGGACTGGTACTGAAGCTTAATGCCCGATCACCCAACCTTTATGTAATAAAATTATCAATTTAAACTGCACTTGGTGTGCCGGCGCAGTGCCCTTTGCACCATTGGGTGCGGATAAGGGAAAGCAGTAGTAGTACGTAATCGTTCTATTCTGTTTTCATTATCTAAAATGTAAGTATATAATACGATATTATAATATATAATGGTGAGTGTCGTGTGTTGTGACTAAGTCACTGGACTCACAAGACGGAGGTTTCGGGTTCGACTGCCGACGAGATCACAAACATCTCAAACTTATGTGTTTTGTGATGTGTATCCTGGTCTATTGAAATGGTAAGTCAATAAATGAACAAATCATCTATCTTTGACTATGAATAAGTACCAACAAAGTAACATGACTTGATCGAAAAAAACAAAGCCGAATTTTCATTGTAAAATTTTATAAGAAAATTGATTTTGTTTTATCTTCTATATTGCCTGAAAATATAATTTTGTACTGATTCATAATCCCAAGCTTAAATTCAAATTAAAATATGTCAGGATTGACAGAAACCAAATTTTTGTTGAATTTTTCATAGTCGAAACACAAAGCGAAATAGTCGTATTAAATTGTTATAAAAATTAATCAGTTACATTTATCATTATATTCTATCTTATATTGTATATAAAAAATAAACCTTTCGTGGAAAAAATATTAGGTTGTTTTGGTTCCATAATTTTCATTTGTTATTAAAAAAAATTTCAAGATGCTTAAAAAATTTAATTTGCTTGATTTTCGCTTAATTTCAGTCAAAACCAGATTCATAATTTGGTCGAATATTTTATTAAAAAGCGGAAGATATTTTTCTTACAAAAATAAACCGAGGCGTTTATTCAGATTTTCCATCAGATTAAAAAATATTTCAAGATTTTCCGCATAATCCTTTCCATCTCCCCTTAAGGAAAGTTATGATCCGTACCACATGTGTTATGGCTATTATTATGAAATATTAAGTTGTTTAGCTCTTAAGCCTTTTTCCGGAAATGTACGTTTCTTTATTACGCTATTAGCGTTACATAATTTAAATAGCGTTTCTTAAAAGAGATTAAGAAATTTATTCTCTAAATAAGCGAAAAGAATTTTATGTTAGGGATAAATCTCCACATAGAAATATCTAGGATGGCAGGTACTTACTATCTTGAGCCCACTTTAAGCCACTAAAACTGTACAGTTTCTTGTGCAGTTTGCAAACTGTCCCGTACAAAACGAAAACTGTATGGAATATGGAATGGCCGACGCGACATTTGGCTGATCTGTTGCTCGATCACAGATCACTATAGACTCGGTAATAAGCGACGTGATAACGATTTCTTACCTATGGATGTTTAACGTTTTCACGATCACAATGGAACACGCGTTAAAAGTTATCGATCGGGATTATTAAACGAGCGCTTCTAGTCGTGAGCCATTTCCCGAGATATATCTTATTCGCACATATCTTCATTCAATCTTTCTCGAGTGCCGTATTGCATTTAGCCGGTTTTCGGTCAGCCAAATATTGAGAAAAGCAGTCGATATAATAAACAATCCGACAAGCGCATTGATTTGACGTTTGACGTTCGGCCGCGATATCGCGTGCCGAGCATCTCCGAACGTTGCTTCGGCAATGCTCGGCTCGGCGAACGTGGTATGGAACGTATATTCATTGTGATCGGTCAAATCGTTAGCGTTAGCACGTGGTTAGCACGTTTTTAACAACGTCGATAGTTATCTGTGATTGAGCTCCTGACAGTTAGTATTCTTTTATGTAAACGCTTAAGTAGATTAATATATTGTATGCCTTTAAAAACGTTAAAAACAAATAGCATGTTTGCATTATTAGCTATATATACAATTCCTGTTCGCAAACATACTATTGCGCTTAAAAAATACAAATATTTAGCGTGTCTTTTGACAGACTGTACAGTTTTCTGAACAAAAAACTGTGCAGTTGTCTGCCCCAATAAAGTGCGCATTAGACTTCAAAATTCTTTTTAAAAATCTAACAGTCAGTATGTTTTGTCTAAGATTTAAAAACCGCCTTATTTTTGCCTACCGCAAAATTTGTCAAAATTAATTTTAAGTAATAAATAAATATTCTGAGATTAAAATAATTCATGATAGCCAAAAATTTATTTTAAAAATAAAAACGAAATATAACTTATTGGTATAAGTTATTCCAAAAAAGGTATTGTAATAATTTAACCTAGCGCTTAACATAAGTTCTAAGTTCCAAATGCCTTATCCTTGACTTTTGCGATACTTTTTTAGGAAAAAATACTCCTCTTCAAAAGTAAAAGTATGCTGGTAAGTTATTTCTGGTAACATTTACAAAACTTTCTATGAAATGCTTTCATAAAGGAACCTACGTCAAGCTTATGTCAATACACCCCTCTTATTCATATTTTATATTCATAAAAAATACATACATTTTATAGGCAAAGGGTTTTTTATCGTGAGATAAAAAAGGTTTTAATAATGGAAGAGTTCACGCCTACACAAGAACCATAAGATGCATAGGCACATGTGTTGATACACAAGTGCAGCGAATCTTGATCACTGGTTACATGAATGCAAGATGATCAGTCTTACGCTACAACGCCAGTCCTAGTTCACAAATGAAATATTTTTATGTGAAAAACACATTCGAATAAATATTTCATCCTGACCCCCATCGGGAATCGAACCCGCGACCTCATGCATGGCAGCACAACGCGTTACCGCTACACCGCGTGGCGTTATACGTTACCTACGAAAATCCAAAAAAGCTTAGAAACAATATTATTATATTTTCCAAATAAATTGGTTAGTCAACCGAAAAGAAAATCTTATTTTTAATTATTACTTACAAATGAGTTTGTACTATTGATTATTGTAATACATCAAGTGGCCACTTAATTCAGTCAGTAAACGCCTTGGTATACATATTCCCTTCCAAAGTACTCTTCTATGTTAATTGTAATTGCATGCCCGTCATGGGTAAAATCCAGTATTTTGACAATATTCCATATATGATACCTTGGACTGGCCCTGAAAGGTAGGACTGATCATCTTGCCTCCATGTATCAAATGATCGGGATTCTCGTGCTGGATATACCAATGCAGTGCCCTATGCAACATTGGGTGCGATAGGGGAAAGTTGTAGTAGAATTATTCCTTTATAATTTTATCCGCCTCGTGTCTTGGTTATTATAGCACGTTGGGCTACCTTGCACGAGATCTTTGGTTCGATTATCGTGCGGGTCAATGTGAAATACATACATACTACATTTTGGGTTGTGTTTAAATACTTGTTCACAAATCTGGATTTTATCCCAAGACGGGAGAGAAGGTACACATTTATTTTATATCCCTACAGAGATGAGGTAGAGATGAGGTGGTGTACAAGTATTTAAACTCGACCCAAAATGTCGTATAAAATTCCTGGTCTAAATATAAGTTAAATAAATTGCAGAGTCATCTGCAGGCGACGACTAGTACTTAATTTAAATCGTCAGAAGAGTCTTAATTACAAAAATAAAGTAATTTTCTAATAAATAGTTAAATTCAATATCAATACATAGATGGAGCGTTCAACTCGCTGGTGGATGATTCTTGATTCGTAGCATATATACAAAATAAAAAATGTTACCTGGTGTGGATATTCATAATAAGCGAAATGGGGAATGTCGTAGTACCTACATAAAGGCCACTTAACCCAGCCAATGACAGGTCATAAGCCCTGTACACGCTCGAATATCCATATTCCTGAATTTTAAAAAATTCTACCTCATCTCCGTAGGGATAAAAAAATAAAATAAATAATTACTCCTGTCTTGGGATAAATCCAGATTTGTGTACAAGTATTTGAACACGACCCAAAATAAATAATCAATTAGTGCAGTCAATTTAAGAAAATCCACTTGATGAAATATTAACCTTGTACATCATAAGCAAGGGGAAAAATACATGTAACTCCTATTTTTTTTTTTTAAATGGATGAAGTAGTATTGGGACACACTCAAAGTGTTGTTTATACTATTTTAACTATTGAGATTACTATTCAAAGTCCGTCCTTCTCCCCTGTAATTTGTTACCCCGTTGGTTCTCAGCTCAACTGTTGACTCGGAAACGGGCTCTACTCTACTCTACAGTAGGCAGGTGGCAGTTTGTCTTGTTTGGTTGTTGAAATAAATTAACCAAGTTAGTTGTACGCGATACTAGAATGACAATCGACTAGATCCCTTTCACTCGACCCCTTTTCTACTTGACTTTTCCCAAAGTCAATTTTCTACGGCGCACATTGGTCGAAGTACTCTTAATAATACTCTAATATATAAAATCTAAAAAATTTGCTTTACTTATGAGAAATGATGTATTTATACAGTACATATTATACGCTGCATTCATCGGTCTGGGAAGACAAAACTGCAAAATTAGTTTTTGCCACTGCGTCACATCACTGCTTATTTATTCAATAGACCATTCAGCAAACTTTACATAATTCGTTTTCAAGTGCGTATAAATAGTTAATTTACAAATAAAATTTCGATTCCCATGAAATTCCCATATTTACATGTGATTTTCAGATTAATATTTCATGAGTGCTACCTTGGACTGGTACTGAAGCGAAAGACTGAAGACTGATCATCCTACCTTATATAATAAAATGATCAAGATACACTGCACTTGGTGAACCAGTGCAGTGCCCTATGCATCATTGGGTGCGGATAAAGGAAAGCAGTTATACTCCTATTTTATCGTAAAATTTGAGCTTTTAATGTTTATATTAGTTATTACATCCAATCCCCCAACCCTCCTGCAGGATTTTTT
>JAGVSP010005455.1:0-26991 GCA_022494985.1 Micrasema minimum
TTAAACTGAAAAATATTAAAAAGGTTGTTCCCAATCGGTATTCCGTTACCTGGAGGCACTCTCAATTTTTGAGAAATGCAGCTTGATTTTCTTTATCAGGGTACTCTTCGGCATTTAGTCTCCTAACGACCAAATTCGAATTTTTCTTCGGACTCTCAACAATTGGAAAGTTTTCGAAATTCAACGCTCTTTCTGGGGTATTAATTTTGAGGTTAATTAATCCCGAATCGATTTGGTTTTCGTAGATTTCAACAGGAGCATAATTCACCGCATAATCAACTCCACTAAATTCATTAACCACATCCATAATAGCTTTCTTACAGTTGTGTTTTGTAGTATATTTATAGTCTCTCAATCTTGGGGTTCTTGTCGGATTTTGATAAGTCAAGTTAAGTTGTTTTGATTTTATCATCGTTTTTAGTATTTCATATCTTCTTATACACGCGCTTGTCTCAGCTGGATCGCACACCTGAAAAGAATAGCATTTTTTTAACAACATTTTGAACGTGTACAAATACTTGTAGACAAATTACTGGATTATACCCATGCTGGGCTGATATCAGATATTGTTGATATCCCAACAGAGACAGAGAAACTCTGGGAGTGAATGTGGGTTATGTAGGCGTTTTACAGGGCTTATGACCTGTTATTGGCTAGGTTAAAAAGCCACTTGATGTACTACAACATTCCCCATTCCGCCCATCATCTGATAACCATATATATGACAAATTTTGGAACTGATATATATTGAACTCGTCTACGTCGTTCCGCATTACCGAAATTTTCTATGCTGGTGTCATCTGTTGAGAAGATTTTAAAACGCCTTGGTAACCCACATTCGCTTCCAGAGTTTCTCTGTCTCTGTTGGGGTATCAATAATATCAGTAAAATAATATTAATGGTGCAATTATGTCAATGCTTTGAGGGGGATACTTCACTTTACGAGGTAGAGCTATCAAAATTCCAGAAAAGTTTTTTACTCTCTGGATTATAGAGGTACAGCATAGAAATGGGCAAAGCTGTGATTGGTTGGATTTAAAAATCTTAACCTACTGTATAAATTTCGCTTTTAAAAAGCTATTTGATTTTAAATTATTTAATTTAACCTAACCTATCATTTACCCACTGCATACATTTCATAACCTCTTATAAAGGATATTGCTTTTAAATAGCTATTTGATTTAAATTATTTTATTAAACCCAACCTATCTTAACCTACTGTATAAATTTCATAACCTGTTATCTATGGATTTACCAATAGACTAGTCCTCATAAAAGTTACCTCGTAAAGTGAAGTATCCCCGCTTTGAGTATTAAAAATGCCATAGATTTTTACCCTTCTTTGAAAATTGAACGAACTCCCATTGGAGCACGATAGACTTTTACATTTGTAGTATTTCTTGCAGCTGGACTCATGAGGGAACCATCTAATGTTTGTCAGGTTAGCTGGACAAAGTGTCTTCTTCGCCCAATCCAAAGGGAATGTCTTATTGGTCTTAATCCACACCAAGATTTCCTTAAATACTGAAAAATAAGGAAACAAAAAAGCGATATAAAAAATTATGAATTTTGTCATTCATTAATCCCATGCTACCTGTGTGTCATTTTCAAATATTGCCATTGAAATAAAACAAAAGTAAGAATGCATTTACTCAATAAAAAAACTTTTGGTTGTCTGTAAAGTCGGTTTACGGACGATAATTTTACGTGATAACGTCATAAGAAAACATTTATGATAAATAGCATACTTTTATGAATTGAAATGAATTATTATTACTGAATTATCATTATTTTGTATAATACAAAGCAGGAGTAATTAGAATTTTTTTTTTCTTTCCATTAATTATCATTTTTTGCACTCGTTAATTTAACTTTCACTTTGTAGCTTGTGTGCTGCTGCTGTCTCCCTTCTACTCGGATGCATCGGCCGACGGAGTGGAAGAGAGAGATAGAAGCGTCACAAACCGAACGGGACAGGGGACAGGGGACAGGGGACAGGGGACAGGGACAGGGACAGGGGACAGGGGACAGGGGACAGGGACAGGGGACAGGGGACAGGGGACAGGGGGGACAGGGGACAGGGGGACAGGGGACAGGGGACAGGGGACAGGGGACAGGGGACAGGGGACAGGGGGGACAGGGGGGACAGGGGACAGGGGACAGGGGACAGGGACAGGGGACAGGGGACAGGGGGACAGGGGACAGGGGACAGGGACTGGGGACAGGGGACAGGGGACAGGGGACAGGGGACAGGGACAGGGGACAGGGGACAGGGGACAGGGGACAGGGGACAGGGGACAGGGGACAGGGGACAGGGGACAGGGGACAGGGGACAGGGGACAGGGGACAGGGGACAGGGGACAGGGGACAGGGGACAGGGGACCAGGGACAGGGGGCAGGGAACAGGGGACAGGGGACAGGGGACAGGGGACTGGGGACAGGGGACAGGGGACAGGTGAGACGTCAAAAGTACATAATTTTTTTAAATCTAAATTAGATTGTCCAATTATTTATTATAGCATCCCCCCAATATGTTAAAATATGTCAATTTCTGAAAACAGCAAGAAAATTATAAATATATTTTTAGTTCTAATACAGAACGATGCGGAACGCCATGATTTCTCAAAATTTGAAAGGCAACATTTAATAAATCTTTATCTAGTTTTAAATTTCTAACGCCTATAAAACGTCCATCTCGTAGCACAGTGGTAGCGCACAGGGTGGCTACCGTGCATGAGTTCGCGGATTCGATTCCCGTAGAGGGCCAACATAAAATATTGATTTCCATGTGATTTCCATATTAACATTTCATGTGTGATTGGACTGGTACTGAAGCTGAAGACTGATCATCTTACCTTCATGTAATAAAATGATCAAGATACACTGCACTTGGTGTAACAACGCAGTGCCCTATGCATCATTGGGTGTGGATGAAAAAATTCAAGGAAATATAGATGATTTTAATTGATCAAATATCTCGTATTTTTATGGGTTTAAATATTTTAATAATTGCATTTTTGTATATTTTAATTTAAAAATATTCCTCCCAAGTCAAGTCCACGTCCCGCAGCTCCGACGCAAACTGCCAACGAATTGTCAACAGTGGACGATTATTTTTATAGTACGTTATAATTTAATTTACTAATTATTATAATTTTTTAAATTATATTATTACGAGCTTTGGATTACTTTGTTTTTGAAATGCACTAAATGATAACCAACTAACTAACTAACAATCACGCCATTTAGGGGTAGGCAGAGAGGATAGAACGCCTCACCACTCTGCCCTGGCACACTTCTCTTGCTTCCTCCACATTCATACATCTTCTCATGCACGCACGTCGATTATTCCGACTTCTTACATGCCCACTTTCAAGCACATGTTTTACTTGATGATGCCATGTCTTTCTCGGCTTTCCTCGACTTCTACATCCAGGCACAGCCGCATGATATATTTTTTTAGCCGTTCTCTCATCATCCATTCGCTCTACATGACCGAACCAACGTAAAAGACTTTTCTTAATTTTGTCGATAATGCTTATCTCAGACTTGCATTCTGCTCTAATTTCAACATTAGTACACCTATCATACATAGTCTGACCACACATAGATCGCATTTCAACAGCATTCAATCTACTTTCATCCTTATTTTTCCAACTCCATGCTTCGCTTCCATACATAAGGTTTGGTACCAGAACTCCATTATGCACTGCCAATTTAGCCTCTTTTGATAAGCACATTGCATTCTGCTCTAATTTCAAGATAAAAGATAAACTGTAGTTTGTAAGAACCCCTACGGGAACCGAACCCGACACTTCATGTGCGGTAGCCTAGCGTACTAACCACTACTACGAGGTAGACATTATTATATTTTAGCTTTTTATCTGATTGATATATAAAATATATATACACTGTTTTCTAAATCTACGGGAACCGAAAAAAATTATTCGCTTAAATTTAGTTAATATATATAACATAGAAAATACAAGAATTATTATGGGTTGACATGTTCATTTGGTCATACATGGACCATAACTAAAAACAATTATATTCTTTATTTTTTTCTAAATTTATCAAAGCGTTAAAAATGCACTAAAAAAATTTACTTAATGCATTATCATCATCATCGTCATACCATATCCAATCCCTGTGTGGAGTATATGGATTCTACAAACTGCCTCCAGGCCAAGCGCTCGGCCGCCAGCTCCCGTGCGTCCTCCCAAGTCAAGTCCACGTCCCGCAGCTCGTACGCAAACTGCCGACGAATTGTCAACAGTGGACGACCAGGACGCCGAAAGCCTGATGCCTTGTAAAATAGGCAAGCATGGTTAAGGCTCTCGGGAGGCATACGTAGTATATGGCCTAGCCAGCCAAAACGCCTTCGCCGGATGACAAAATGCCAAAATGTTTCATTTCCAACATTTTAAAAGTATAAAAACAGATAGAGATAATTATCTTTCTGGTAATCACGCCATGTTTGTGGGTTTGGTTTGGTCTGGCGCTGAAGCGTAAGGCTGATCATCTTGCTTTCATTTAACAAATGATCAACATTCACTGTCACAGTCCAAGGTATCACACTTAAAATATTAATATGGAAATCAGATTTTAATATGGAAATCAGATTTTCTAAGAAATATTTCAGTTATTAGGTAAGTATCTAACTATCGAAACAGGACCTCTGCTCTGATTTGAAGAAATATGGTTTTAATAAGTATTTTGAATGATACCTTTTCTACTTGCATCGATATAATATATGGTTTTGCTGTTACTGTTATAATTCACTTTATTGTTTCTTTAGGTTTTATGTTTTCATTGGATTGGTTCTGTTTTTTGTATATATTGTGATCTAAGCGATGTCAGAATAAGAATAAAATGAATATGTGTTTTTTATTTGTCCCTAAATGAGTTCATTTCAAAAACTCCTAGGGAGCATTGGATTGAAAAGGAAAAGAAAAATTTTTATTTTTTTCTATGTAATGTTATATTTCAAATTTAAAAAAAATAATAATTTTAAAAAGTAGGATGCGTCTATTGATTTCAAGGCATTTAGACATAACCTAGTCTTGATGAGTCCTAAACAGATAAAACAGAAAAAAGTACATAGCCACTTCTCTGGTTCTACGCATCAACTGTATATTCAGTACGACCCTTTTTGTGCGCTTAGGAGACGGGTGCTTTCAAAGCATCCTTTTGAGATCAATCCGTATTTATAAGCTCCGTTTTTAAATATTTTTTTACGACAAATCTTTGGAATTTTTTTTTCACAGAAAAATTTCAAATATTCACTACTATTCAAATAAATAAATAAAACACCTTTTTAGTTAGACCACTTATATATATATAAGTCTAACTAAAAAGGTGTTTTATTTATTAAAATGCAATTCCACCAAGAAATGTCAGTAGATAATCTCAACACTACTATTCAGACGAAAAAAATCATCATAATCGTCGTATCATATCCGCTCCCTATGTAGAGCATATGGATTCCACAAACTGCCTCCAGGCCAAGCGATCGGCCGCCGGCTCCCGTGCGTCCTCCTAAGTCAAGTTCACGTCCCGCAGCTCTGACGCAAACTGCCGACGAATTGTCAACGGTGGAAATTTATTCTGATATCGGACTTTTTGAGGTCTTAAATAAATTAAGAATGAAGTTGCCTATGGATTTATTAATTAATTCTCTTATTTATTAAGTAAATCATTTAGTTACAATTAAATCCCCTCTCTTCCAATGATGTAAGTCCAAGTGCTTTTAATCTACCGTAATATGGCGCATTTTTCAATACTTTTGGGATTTTCGTGGCCATATCTTTGGACTTTTCCAGTATGTATGAATTAGAAATGTGGAAATTAGTGTTGTCAATTCAGTTTTGTTGGTTTTGATGTTGTAGTCAGTTTAGTTGGTTTTGATGTTGTAGTCAGTTTTGATGTTGTCAATTCAGTTTTGTTGGTTTTGATGTTGTTGTCAGTTTTTGTTGGTTTTGATGTAGTCAGTTTTGTTGGTTTTGATGTTGTTGTCAGTTTTGTTGGTTTTGATGTTGTTGTCAGTTTTGTTGGTTTTGATCTAGTCAGTTTTGTTGGTTTTGATGTTGTAGTCAGTTTTGATGTAGTCAATTCAGTTTTGTTGGTTTTGATGTTGTTGTCAGTTTTGTTGGTTTTGATGTAGTCAGTTTTGTTGGTTTTGATGTTGTAGTCAGTTTTGATGTTGTCAATTCAGTTTTGTTGGTTTTGATGTTGTTGTCAGTTTTGTTGGTTTTGATGTAGTCAATTCAGTTTTGTTGGTTTTGATGTTGTTGTCAGTTTTGCTGGTTTTGATGTAGTCAGTTTTGTTGGTTTTGATGTTGTAGTCAGTTTTGATTTTGTCAATTCAGTTTTGTTGGTTTTGATGTTGTTGTCTGTTTTATTGGTTTTGATGTAGTCAGTTTTGTTGGTTTTGATGTTGTAGTCAGTTTTGATGTTGTCAATTCAGTTTTGTTGGTTTTGATGTTGTTGTCAGTTTTGTTGGTTTGATGTTGTGTAGTCAGTTTTCTATTTTGTCAATTCAGTTTTGTTGGTTTTGATGTTGTTGTCTGTTTTATTGGTTTTGATGTAGTCAGTTTTTTTGGTTTTGGGTTTTGATGTAGTCAATTCAGTTTTGTTGGTTTTGATGTTGTTGTCAGTTTTGCTGGTTTTGATGTAGTCAGTTTTGTTGGTTTTGATGTTGTAGTCAGTTTTGATTTTGTCAATTCAGTTTTGTTGGTTTTGATGTTGTTGTCTGTTTTATTGGTTTTGATGTAGTCAGTTTTGTTGGTTTTGATGTTGTAGTCAGTTTTGATGTTGTCAATTCAGTTTTGTTGGTTTTGATGTTGTGGTCAGTTTTGTTGGTTTTGATGTTGTAGTCAGTTTTGATTTTGTCAATTCAGTTTTGTTGGTTTTGATTTTGTTGTTTGTTTTGTTGGTTTTGTTGTAGTCAGTTTTGTTGGTTTTGATGTTGTTGTCAGTTTTGTTGGTTTTGATCTAGTCAGTTTTGTTGGTTTTGATGTTGTAGTCAGTTTTGATGTTGTCAATACAGTTTTGTTGGTTTTGATGTTGTTGTCAGTTTTGTTGGTTTTGATGTTGTAGTCAGTTTTGTTGGTTTTGATGTTGTAGTCAGTCTTGTTTGTTTTGATGTTTTAGTCAGTTTAGTTGGTTTTGATGTTGTAGTCAGTTTTGATGTTGTCAATTCAGTTTTGTTGGTTTTGATGTTGTTGTCAGTTTTGTTGGTTTTGATGTTGTTGTCAGTTTTGTTGGTTTTGATGTTGTTGTCAGTTTTGTTGGTTTTGATGTTGTTGTTTTTTTTGTTGGTTTTGATCTAGTCTTTTTTTTGTTGGTTTTGATGTTGTAGTCAGTTTTGATGTAGTCAATTCAGTTTTGTTGGTTTTGATGTTGTTGTCAGTTTTTGTTGGTTTTGATGTAGTCAGTTTTGTGTGGTTTTGATGTTGTAGTCAGTTTTGATGTTGTCAATTCAGTTTTGTTGGTTTTGATGTTGTTGTCAGTTTTGTTGGTTTTGATCTAGTCAGTTTTGTTGGTTTTGATGTTGTAGTCAGTTGTGTCTTTTGTTTTTTTGGTTGTTTAGGTATTCTTGTTCTCTTTTTAGGTTTGTAAAGTACGCTCTGTTTCACGTGTCCACGTAAGGGTATTCTTTTTTTTGGGTCGTTCATCGCCGATAATGCAACAATTCCGATCAGTGGAAGTATTCTGGCTTTTAGGGTTCGATTCCCGGTCCACTGTTCAATTGTTTCTGCTTCACTACTGCTCCGCTTGACTGGAACACATCCCTGAAAAAAAACATGGTCAGTATTTAAAAAATCAAAAGAAAATACCAACAGCGAGCCTGATGCCTTGTAAAATAGGCAAGCAAAATAGGAGGCATGCCAGCCAGCCGACATGCCTTTGCCGGATGGCGGTAGATACCATGCGTTGCTGCTTCCTCTGTCTCAGCCCTGTGTTCCGTACAAAGTCCAACCATCGCACACATAATATCCTTCGGAGACACCCATTCTTTGCACTCAGAAGTCTGCTATTTTTGGCCCTGGTTAGGTGCCATGATTCGCAGCCATAGAGGAGAATATAGATCTAGGATGTCAATTCAGCCAGGCCGAGGAATATCCATCTCCCCCTCCCAAAAGTTCTGCGACCTGGAGTAAGCTGATGACGCAGTCCTTATTGACGACTCAGTCGGGGGTCTTCAGGCTATTGTTGATAGGCTAAAAAATCAACACTGATAATGAGTTTTTTACCCACACACAGCAACCCTTGGTATCTACTGTCATCCGTCGAAGGCGTTTCGGCTGGCTAGGCCATATACAACGTATGCCTCCCGAGAGCCACCACCATGCTTGCCTATTTTACAAGGCATCATGTTTTCGGCGTCCTGGTCGTCCACTGTTGACAATTCATCGAGAGTTTGACTTAGGCGGTTGCACGGGAGTTGGCGGCCGATCGCTTGGCCCGGAGGCAGTTTGTGGAATCCATATGCTCCACATACTGTATGATGATGACAATGAACTAACAGGTGATGATGAGTGTACTTATAGTCACCTGGTCATCCCTACCACTGTTAATTTGGGCTGACTCTGGTTGGTTTGGGTGATGAAAACAATGACAATTATAATACGTAAGCCGAGACAGTAGTAGGGGTACAATGAAAGCATTTGTTCGCGTACATAATCGTAAATTCATCCGTATTTTTATCACACTAACAATCTTAAAATCGCGGTTTAGCTTGTTGAAAAAATCGGTAGAGTTGGCTGGACTGAAAAAAGACTCAATAGTCTTTAAAGCAGTCTAGGGAAAGGGTGGGGCTTTCATTGTAGTCACCTGGTCGGGTTCACTGAATCCATATCCTGGCAAGCAAGACAATATGGCCGCCTGGCCATTTAGACACATATAGTATTTCCGGCAGCTGCTCGCGTGGGGTAGTCTCCTAAAATCTTGAGTCGTGGAGTCGGGACAAGGAATAAGCTTGACATGATCCAGAGCCATAATGTTATTGGTCTTAACCCACAGCAAGACCGATGCAGTTAACCCTAAAACAGAAATTTTAAATAAGCCCGCTCTTGTACACTTATAACTACTACTACTACTTTCCCTCTTCCGCACCCAATGGTGCATAGGGCACTGCATTGTGCACCAGTGAATCTTGATCATTTTACTACATGAAGGTATGACGATCAGCCTTACGCTTCAGCACCAGAATTTTCAAAAACTAAGAAGATACAAACACGCTTCTGGTCATATATCTAAAACATGTGAAAAAATCATTGCTCTAGTGCTAAATTTGAGGGAGAATATCGAGGACTACGATTGTATGGAGAAACGGCAGCGTGTCACATGCTCTTATGATCTGTTTAGAAAAAATAGGAAACTCGTTTATGAGGCGAAATACAATAAAAAATTTAAAGTTTATTTGCTCATTTTTACGGTTAAAATATTAATTTGTTTTACAACGACCACTTCAAATGGTTTCTAATGGGCTAATAAAGTAACGTGATTAACTTAAAATTAAGATAGGGCTTTCACGATGGTTTGGTCATGTGGAGCGAATGAGGGATGAAAGAACGGCTAAAAGAAGTTCATAATTGTGACATTTTCTTAATCAAGAAAAATATCGCACTTTATCGTTATTTTACGATGTCATTATTTAATAAAACTTAAGTTACTTCAAATGCAGATTTATTAATTTATAAGTTACGGCAAGTTGCAGATATTAAAATGTTATATAATAACTGTTGAGTAATATATGTACCATATTTAATTTGATTAGTTTTGTATTGTTCAGTAAATTAAATGTCGCAATTTTAACTTTGGTGTAAAATTGGATTGTATTCGTTGGAATTACAAATTAAAACTTCATAAAACGCAATGTTCGATAGCAAAATAAATTATTTATAAATGGACGATTTGACGGGAGCTATTTTTATTTTATAAACAGTATTTTACTGTTTTTGTTTCATTTTTTACCGTTGAAAAATATAATTTTATAGTTTTTTAGCCCCATCAGTAAAAAACAACATATTTTTTTGTAAAATCGTTAAATAATTGATATTGAACAGTCCATGTATCACTAATTAAAGTTTAACACTAATTAACAACAGCAATTTCGATGCATTTTATTGCGTTTTTGTTTGCTATATAAAAAAAGAAAAAATTGCATTTGCATTATTTGGGGAGGGTAATCTTCTCTTAATCGTTAAAAAAAAAAAATTGCTACTTAGCTATATTTTGAACACTAACTAACTAAACATCACGCCATTTCCCCGTAGGAGTAGGTAGAGAGGATTGAACGCAACGCCACTCTGTCCTGACATACTTCCTTTGCTTTCTCTACATTCACACTTTCCGTTTGGGATTTTATTTTTATTTTTAAAAGAAACATTTTGAATGATAACTCAAATATTTCCTTTTCGGGGCTGCTTTCAAATAGTCGGAAATAACTGTGTTGAAAGCAGTGGGACCGAACCTGGAGATTCTAATCCAGAATCCCCGAATTTACCACTTGACCACAACCCGATTGAATAAATTGGCTTTCAGCTTGAGAAACCAGGGCGTTTACAGGGTTTTACTCTCCACCACGTGACTCGCGGCCGCTTTCCATACAAAGTATTCCTCGATTTTCTCCTTGGAATTTAACATTAGAGCAATGATTTTTTCACACATTTTAGAAATCGACCAGATGCGTGTTTGCATCGTCTTATTTTTGTTATCTTTTATTTGTTAGAGGAGATAAATAAATTATTTAAAAAATTAAAAGATACAAACACGCATATTGTCGATATCTAAAATGTGTGAAAAAATCGTTGCTCAAATGTTAAATTCCAGGGAGAAAATCGAGGAATATGGAAAGCGGCCGCGAGTCACGTGGTCTTAACCTTTTAGATACCAGCAGTTAAAACCAGACGTATTTTTAACTGGTATCTACTGTCATCCGGCGAAGGCGTTTCGGCTGGCTAGGCCATATACTACGTATGCCTCCCGAGAGCCGCCACCGTGCTTGCCTATTTTACAAGGCATCAGGTTCTCGGCGTCCTGGTCGCCCACTGTTGACAATTCGTTGGCAATTTGCGCCAGAGCTGCAGGACGTGGACCTGACTTGGGAGTTGGCGGCCGATCGCTTGGCCAGGAGCTCAATCACAGATAACTATCGACGTAGTTAAAAAGGTGCTAACCACGTGCTAACGCTAACGATTTGACCGATCACAATGAACATACGTTCATACCACGTTCGCCGTGCCGAGCATTGCCGAGCGTTGTCTCGGCAACTTGCTCGGTGCTCGCACGCGATATCGCGGCCAAACGTCAAACGTCAAATCAACGCGCGTGTCGGATTGTTTATTATGTCGACTGCTTTTCTCAATACTTGGCTTGCCGAACGCCGGCTAAATGCAATACGGCACTCGAGAAAGATTGAATGAAGATATGTGCGAAGAATATATATCTCGGGTAAGGGCTCGCGACTTGATGCGCTCGTTTAATAATCCCGATCGATAACTTTTAACGCGTGTTCCATTGTGATCGCGAAAACGTTAAACATCCATGGTAAGAAATCGTTATCACGTCGCTTATTACCGCGTCGATAGTGATCTTTGATCGAGCAACTGGAGGCATTTTGTGGATTCCATATGCCATGATACGTGATAATTAATAGTTTTTGTTTTAGGTCTGGCGGCATCGTTTTTGCTAATGGTGAAGGACAGTCAATTGTTGCTGTTGGATTGGGTGTCCTTTGAACCGTGCCCAAAAAAAACGAAGAATTCAAGACTCTTGACGAATATCCCACACGAGAAGAGTTGCCAGAGGTACTACAAATGCTATGGGGGTTACGCCGTTAAGCTGACATGCCAGGATAACAGGGTCTTCGATCCAAAAAATAGGGTATTTTAACAACTTTATTAACTTCTCATCCCATGGAGAAATGTCCTTTACAGGGTGTACAAGCGGAAAACCAGTGAATCTACAACATATTTGGAGTCATTTTGTAGAATAAAATTTTTGGATTTGACCCACAGTTTTCGAGAAAATTGAGTACAAAATTGTCTTTTTTTTTGGTTTTTTTTTGCAAATTGTTATCAAGTATCATTTATTTAGTCAAATGAATACAAAATTAATTAATAAGAATTTGAGCAATTTTACTTATCTGCCATACTCGAAGTACAACCTGAAAAACTGGTGAATCTACATCATATTTGGAGACGATTGTGCAATATGTTTTTTGCTTTCTATACGAATAGTATTAATTTGACTAAATATACATGATATTTGATAACAATTTGCAAAACAAATCAATTTCGTTTTCAATTTTCTCGAAAACCAAGGGTCGAATCAAAAAAAAATATTCTACAAAACCGACTCCAAATATGATGTAGATTCACTGGTTTCCCGCTTGTACAAAGAGTTTTGTTCACCCTGTATAAATAACAGTAATTATGGCTATGTTTAACTTTTATAGTAAAAATGAATCCGCATTTATCCAATTCTGTGTATATTTTTTAAATTACAAATAATGAAGCAAACTTGATAATGCCATTTTGTTGTTAGTTAAAAAAGAATATTCTTTATTTATTTATTCATTTTTATTATTATATTTATTAAGTACTATGTAATTTTTACATAGACTAATATTATTACATTACACTTAAATGTTTTTACTTACTATTCTTATCCTACCATTATACATTTTTCAATTCAGCTATAATATAATACCCACACTAATATTTTTCACACATATACTTTTTACATTTAACCCTAAATGACTTTACTTTTTACATTTCTTATTTAACCCTCATAATGATGCTTTACATTTTGTAAATCAGTGATGAAGATTTGATTACCGTAATTTTATTTTCAATTTCATCTGGAATCTCCTCATACATTTTATGCCCTGGAATCTCAATTCATAAGACATAATGAATACCGTAATTTTATTTTCAGGCTTGTGCCACAGCCTCAGGGGTGGATTGCAGAGGTATAACAATAGAACGTCGATCAGCATCTCCGCGAAGTCTTGATAACGAAATAAATCCTGCTTTTATTACCTGGTCCTCCAAGATCTTGGGGGATGTGTGGAGAGTCCACTCACCCCAAGCCACCGAATCGATGACGTCGTTCATATTAAAAGGAGTACCCTTTGCGTTCAATAATTTTTTTGAATTTTTCGTAGTAAATTTCCGCCAATTACAGTTCTCACCGCCAAAACTAACTCGGCCGCATGATCCTAGAATTGACCGTTAACCCTTTAAGTGTTTGAAACGAGCCACGGCATCCGGTGGTTACCCACACAAAATGTTGATTCATGACTTTTACAACTGTATTTTTCTAATCATCACGCCATTTCCCCGTAGGAATAGGCAGAGAGGATAGAACGCCATACCACTCTGTCCTGCCACTACCGTACTACTTTCATTTATCTGCACCCAGTGGGTGCATAGGGCACTGCATTGTTACACCAAACATAATAATAATAATAATAATAAAAATCTTTATTGAAGGTAAGGAAATATACATTTTTACATTCAATTGGCGGACTTATAGCTTCTAGCTATTTCTTCCAGTCAACCATAATACAAAAAAATAAATCTAAAATAAAATATGACCGCATAGATCCTAATTAATGGGATCCGTTAACCCTTAATGACAATGTGTTTGAAATCATTCCACGGCATCCGTATGTCTGCTTACCCATATATTTTGGCAACTAAATTATATACCTTGATTCATAAAATAACTTTTACAACTGTGTATTTTGTTAATCATATTTTGTTTATTATATATTAGGAATGGTGAGATGATAGAACGTATACCACTTTTGCCACTACACTTTGGCAAATTATCTGCACACAGTGGTGCATAGGGCAAGGCCTGCATTGATACACCACACAAAATATTTTGTTAATAATATATAAAAATTCTTTTTTGTTTCTGGTGTTATGATCGTGTATTTTTTCAAGTTTGCAAAAATCATCTGGTCTTGTTTTAAAATGAGACAAAAAAAATAAGAGTTCCATAAAATATATTCCTGTCAGTGTCAATAAATTTTAATTTTTTAAATATAGGCCGGCATGTTTCTATTTATCCTGCCCCTACCATTTTTCAACAATACCTACCATACAAACAAACATGGGAGTTATTTTCAAATTAACATAACGTTAAGGGAAAATAATGGTGTTCCAATGCATCATTAAGTTCGCACAAGGGAATGTAGCAGCAGTTTCTAATAATTAAGAAGCGCTAACTTTGTTGTTATAAATTATAATTATTATAATAAATAAAAACACTGTGTTTATTTGAAAACTATTATTTTGTATTATTTTTCACCCAACTAATTTTGAAACGACAAATATTTAAATGAGATGAAAAAAATCGCTCGCAAATTCTGCAAAATTATATTATTAGATAAACAACATCGTGTTGTGAAAATATAAATACTACCTATGTAAATAGTTAAATATTGTTAGTTCAGTAATAGTTAAATGGCGTTAATAGAAGGGTTGGTTGGAAGATATTGCTTAAAAGCTCGCCTTTGTACATTTGCTACGTAATAAATAAAGAAAATAATATTATAATACATCTTCAATGTAAATATGACGGAATGTAAGATTGTAGTAAATGGCGATAGCTTGAAACAGGTGGAAGAATTTGTATATCTGGGAAGCATGTTCACTAGGGATGGAAATATGGACAAGGACATTGAAAGGAGGGTTAGAGAGGCTAAATTAGCAGTTCATAATGGAGTCCTAGTACCAACCCTAATGTATGGAAGCGAAGCATGGAGTTGGAAAAAAAGGACGAAAGTAAGTAGTGAATGCTGTTGAAATGAGATCTCTCGGGCGAATGTGTGGAAAAACTATGTTTCTTCTTACGAGAATATACTAGACACACAAAACCAAATAATACATAACTGTTAATTTATTATTTAACATAAAATTGATAGTGGCAAACAAGAACTTATCGAAAGAAGCAAACCAAACCTTATGTATGGTAGTGAAGCGTGGTGTTGGAAAAAGAAGTATGAAAGTAGACTGAATGCTGTTGAAATGCGATCTATGTGTGGTCAGAATATGTATGATAGGTGTACAAATGTCGAAATTAGAGCAGAGTGCAAGGCTGAGATAAGCATTATCGACAAAATTAAGAAGGGGCTTTAACGATGGTTCGGTCATGTGGAGCGAATGAGTGAGGAAAGAACGGTTAAAATAAGTTTAAATGCAAGTGTGCAAGGCCGAGAAAGACATGGCATGACCAAGTACAACATATACCAAGTACATGACATGACCAAGTACAACAATACTTGAAAGTGGACATGTGAAAAGTCGGAATAATTGACGTGCGTGCATGAGAAGATGTATGAATGCGGAGGAAGCGAAGGAAGTGTGCCAGGACAGAGTGCTGTGGCGTTCTCCCACCAGTTTTAAACGAGAGTTTAAAGTATCTCCTTCTCATTTGACGTGATAACGTCTAATAAATCGATAAACGCCGGCTGCAAACACGAAAAGGCATGAATCATGGTCACGTTCCGCCTGAGCCGAGTGTGCAAGCGAGAGCGCGGAGCAAGCGATAGAGAGGCACGATCGGCCTAAGCGTTCGGTTTGTGACGCATCTATCGCTAGCGTTCGTATCGCTAGCGTACCTAAGCGTTCGGTTTGTGACGCTCTATCATTGTCTTACCCTTCACAAAATAACACTGCTTGGAGGATATGTATATAAGTTGTAAATAAATTGTTAATAGCACATTGTTACTTGTAATTAATTTGTAAAATTTAAGTTAACAAACATTTGAATTAACGAGTGCAAAAAAATGTTAATTAATGAAATGAAAATTAATTTTTAATTAACTCCTGCTTTGTATTATACAAAATAACGATAATTCAGTAATAATAATTCAATTCAATTCATAAAAGTATGCTATTTTCATCAATGTTTTCTTATGACGTCATCACGTAAAATTATCGTCCGTAAACCGACTTTACAGACAAACAAAAGTTTTTTATATTTGAAATAGAATGAGACGGATTTTTCAGGACGGGTCAATTTCAGGATTAGGGTTATTCAACTGAAAGATATGTTCATCCGATTGCAGGACGCCAGGCGCTTAACTCTTATCATAGTATCGTATGCAATTGGATTTAGCCACATATATGTTATTTAGAACTGCCATAAACATATAAAATTTCTTAAGATTCTTCTTTTGCCACGTTCGCTCCTATGTGGAGCATGTGGACATCACTAGATCCCTCCAGAAGACCCTGTCACCAGTCAGCTCTCTCGCCTCCTCCCACGTCAGGCCCGCATCTATCAGCTCCGCCGAATACATCCGTAGGATGGTCATCGACCGTCTGCCAGGACGGTGGGATCCTGCAGGCGTAAAGAAGAGGCAGCTCGAGGTCAGGCTCTCCCGAGGCATCCGGAGTACATGCCCAAGCCAGATAGACTTTACGACTCCAGTTATTGGAGGTTGCTGCGTCCGTTCCCTAACTTCAGCGTTGGTTATGAAGTCAAACCACCTAATGCCTACGATCCTTCTCAGACACTTATTCTCAAAGCTCAACAAGCGAGCATTCTGAGTTTTTGTGAGGTGCCAGGATTCGCATCCATAAAGGAGCAACCGGCACAATACAGTAATTAAGGAGTCGGACCATTTTATTTTGACGCATCGAGTATAAACTGGAATTCTAGACAGCACGCATCAGTGTTGAGTAGTTGCTCCAGTAATATCCTAGACGGATTGCGAGTTCCTTAAAGGTCACGTGTATCCTAACGATTGAAACATTCTTGTATGCTGCCTGATCTTCAGTTATATGAACACACCAAGTATCTGAAGCTGTCAACCTTTTCGATTCTCTGCCCATTGTTGTAAAGGGGATAGTCGGGGTCAGGACATGACTTATTGCACATGAACTGGGTCTTTTTGGTATTTATATTAAGACCCAGGCGCGCGGAGTTCTCTTGTAGCCTGTCGACAATCATCCCCTGAACATTGCTGACTGTTTTCTTCAGAAGGACCGCATCATCAGCATATTCTAGGTCGCACAGCCTCAGAATAGGGCTCATTGTTATACCTCTACGATTACTAATTTTTATTTAGTAACGGTACATGTAAAGCAAATTTAAAATTTCACTTCAAAAATTAAAAATTAGCTGTATTAATCTTAATTAGTTTTAATGCATTTTTGTTTAGTATAAATTATGATCAAAATTTCACAATAACATTAATAGTGTATTAATGTATATTCACACACATCCGTGACGTGGCGGGACGTGCCGTACCGTGTTGCCCTTTTCCGTGTTCTATACAGGGTGTAACAAAACTCGATGTACAAGCGGAAAACCAGTGAATTTACATCATATTTGGAGTCCATTTTGTACAATAATTTTTTTTGATTTAGTCCAGGAAAGGTTATATCAAAAGTCCTGATGAATAGGACATGAGCTTAAATCAGGAATTCAGAAAACAAGAAAAAAGGGGCTAACTAACAAAATAACCTTCACAGAGCAGAGGATAGAACGCCACACAACTCTGTCCTGGCATACTTCTCTTGCTTCCTCAACATTCATACACCTTCTCATGCACGCACGTCGATTTTTCCCACTTCTCACATGCCCACTTTCAAGCACTCGTTTTACTTGATCACGTCATGTCTCTCTCACCCGTTCTCGACTTCTACATCCAGGCACACACTCGCATCGTGCGCAAAAACGAACACCTTTCATACATAGTTTTACCACACATTCGCCTGAGAGATCGCATTTCAACTGCAATCAATCTACTTTCATCCCTTTTTTTCCAACTCCATACTTCGCTTCCATACATAAGGGTTGGTACCAGAGCTCCATTATGAACTGCCCAATTTAGCCTCTTTTGATAAGCACTTTTTAAATACTACCGACTTTAAGGCACATTAACTCTGTTACCGGCACTAACCCTCCTTTCAAGATCCTTGTCCATATTTCCATCCTAGTGAACATGCTTCCCAAGATATACAAATTCTTCCACCTGTTTCAAGCTATCGCCATTTACTACAATCTTACATAAGTGTAAGCACTTAGTCATATTTCATTTGTTTCAAAAACCATCACATTCGACTTTTCCACATTCATTTAACAGGTCACCTCCTTGCACACTTCGTGGACCTTTGTAACCAAGGACTGCGATTCTCTTTCAGCAAGAAGCACTGCGTCATCGGCGTACAAAAGGCAACTAACAATCATACCACTCATTCTCGCTTAAACTCTTTCATACATTTATTTCCATGAAATATGTAAAACAACCATAAGTGAACATCACACATCAATGAAAGTACTTCCTCTAAATCAATTTCTTCGAGCGCTCCATGAAATAGATAAGAAACAACATAATCGCATCGTCAAAAACCACGCTATACTGGAACAATATGCCAATCTGTGTGTATCACTGAACAAGGTATAGCAGGAGACAGTACAGTGAAACAATGTCACGCCTTACTACCGGTAGAACTGAGTAATCTAGAGCGCCCAAAAACTCACAGAGGTACGTCATCGTTAAAAGTCACGTCGTCCATGTCGTGTAGTTAATAAACTTTAACGTCTATAAATGAAACTAAGTGCTTTAGGCATCACGAGATCATTTGTATAATAAGTGGTGTTAATAAATAAACCTAGGAAGCGTAAATCATTATATAGACAAATTTTGTATATGGAACTGCCCCTTCTAGTGAATTCCCTATCAAGAACATGATCCTGATTTTCTAAAGATATGTGCTTCACACTTTTATTTTAATATCTTATTGTTTGTTTCAGCTGCGCGTAGCGGAAAAACATAATTATTTTTCCAAAACGCCAATACATGGGCCCTTTGGGTACAGTTGAACCAGAAGTATTTTTGCTAATTACATAAGGTTCAACTGCATGTGAAAGGCCATGTTGGCAATAAAGTATAAAACGCCAATACATGGGCCCTTTGGGTAAAGTTAAGCCGACCTATTTATGCTTAAGTGTAATAAAAAATTTCAATATTTTTGAATTATGTATTTTTTTTTTTAGATACGGCGGCTGCCCTATTGCTGATAATTAAAAAGAGTGATTTAATGCTAGTGGAATGGGTAGACTTTTATCCGTGCCCGAATCGCGATGTGGACATTACGGCCCTGACGCACGCCCCTCATGCTACGGATTGTCATAGATACTACAAATGTTTAGGAAGAGAGGCGGTTATTCTACATTGCTTGGGTGACAGGGCATTCAACGCATTCACCAAGGTGACAATTCCATTTTCATTATTTCAAGTTTACACCATAGATACTACAAATGTTAAGAAGGAGAGGCGTCTATTCTACATTGCTTGGGTGACAGGGCATTCAACGCATTCACCAAGGTGACAATTCCATTTTCATTATTTCAAGTTATACACCATAGATACTACAAATGTTAAGAAGGAGAGGCGTCTATTCTACATTGCTTGGGTGACAGGGCATTCAACGCATTCACCAAGGTGACAATTCCATTTTCATTATTTCAAGTTATACACCATAGATACTACAAATGTTAAGAAGGAGAGGCGTCTATTCTACATTGCTTGGGTGACAGGGCATTCAACGCATTCACCAAGGTGACAATTCCAATTCCATTTTCATTATTTCAAGTTATACACCATAGATACTACAAATGTTAAGAAGGAGAGGCGTCTATTCTACATTGCTTGGGTGACAGGGCATTCAACGCATTCACCAAGGTGACAATTTCACTTTCATTATTTTAAGTTATACACCATAGATACTTCAAATGTTTAGAAGGAAAGGCGGTTATTATACATTGCTTGGGTGACAGGGCATTCAACGCATTCACCAAGGTTTCACAATTTCATTTTCATCATTTATACACCATAGATACTACAAATGTTTAGGAAGAGAGGCGGTTATTCTACATTTGCTTGGGTGACAGGGCATTCAACGCATTCACCAAGGTGACAATTCCATTTTCATTATTTCAAGTTATACACCATAGATACTACAAATGTTAAGAAGGAGAGGCGTCTATTCTACATTGCTTGGGTGACAGGGCATTCAACGCATTCACCAAGGTGACAATTCCATTTTCATTATTTCAAGTTATACACCATAGATACTACAAATGTTAAGAAGGAGAGGCGTCTATTCTACATTGCTTGGGTGACAGGGCATTCAACGCATTCACCAAGGTGACAATTCCATTTTCATTATTTCAAGTTATACACCATAGATACTACAAATGTTAAGAAGGAGAGGCGTCTATTCTACATTGCTTGGGTGACAGGGCATTCAACGCATTCACCAAGGTGACAATTCCATTTTTCATTATTTCAAGTTATACACCATAGATACTACAAATGTTAAGAAGGAGAGGCGTCTATTCTACATTGCTTGGGTGACAGGGCATTCAACGCATTCACCAAGGTGACAATTTCACTTTCATTATTTTAAGTTATACACCATAGATACTTCAAATGTTTAGAAGGAAAGGCGGTTATTATACATTGCTTGGGTGACAGGGCATTCAACGCATTCACCAAGGTTTCACAATTTCATTTTCATCATTTATACACCATAGATACTACAAATGTTTAGGAGGAGAGGCGGTTATTCTACATTGCTTGGGTGACAGGGCATTCAACGCATTCACCTAGGTGACAATTTCATTTTCATGAATCAAAGTTATACACCTATCACATAGTCTTACCACAACAGTTTTTTTTTAGATGGTGATTTATATCTTAGGTACGAAATTTTTTTTTTTCGATTTTTGTTATTTTTTTTTTTTCGTAATTAATTTTTAAAATATAATAATCGCGATTTCTCGCCAAAACTGGTTTTTATATGGCAGGATGCATGTATTAATATTTTAACCAAGTTTTGATGTAAGTAGCGCCTAAAATAGAAAAAATTACATAGCCACTTCTCTGGTTCTACGCATCAACTATATATTCAGTACAACCCTTATTGTGCGCTTAGGAGACGGGTGCTGATGCGGCGAATAGCGTTTTTGTCGATTTTTAATTCGAAGGAACTAGAGCCGATGCTGATGCGGGAAAGAATTTAATTAAGATGAAAGGCGGGAGAAGATGGATTAACGGATCCAGATCCCAGGCGACGACAGGATATCCACACCAATCAATCCAATACAAAATTGCCCCTACCTTTGCTGGCGAATGAAGGATGATGACAGGAAATCTGGTCTGCACTGCACATCAACTAATCACGAAACAGCACAAGAATTTACAATAAAACACACCGACAACTGGGATGATTATTTGAATAGTTTTAGTTGAATATCGATGCGATGCGGCGTAAGTTGAGGATGCGATGTAAGATGCGATGAGTAAAAAATGCGAATGAAACGCGTGCGGTTTTTGACAGATGTAAAACAACTATGTCACATATAAAAGTTTTGTCTACCCGCGTTGTGAAAGGATAGTGCCACAGACAATGTTGGAATTTGGGATAGAGGAAGTCATAGACAAAAGGAATATGGGAGTAGGAGTCAAGGATTTACTGGGGCAACTTGTCACAAGAATGAAAAGTGTGAAATCCTCCTAGTAAGCTCTGAAAACCCAAAACTCGCCAAACCAGGTGCTTTTAAAGCATCCGTTTGCGGTCAATCCGTTTTCAAATATTTTCTAAAAAAAAATTTCACAGAAAATTTTCAAATATTCATTACTATTCACAAAAAAAAAATTCCGATTTAAAAAATGTAGGACATTTCCCCGTTTGCCTGAGAGATCGCATTTCAAAAGCTTTCAGTCTATTTTCATCCTTTTTTCCCACACCACGCTTCCTGCTATACATAAGGGTTTATTTATTTATTGATTTCTGGATTATTATATGGATATAAGTCGCCTCAAGAGCGCTGAACAATAGAGAGGCTAATATTACAACACGTCTTGCAGCCGCAAAACGAAATATTTGAGAAAAAGTTTCTTTTTTTATTTAAAAAAAATCATATTGACCCCCATTGAAAATCGAACCCGCAACCTTATGCATGGCAGCCCAGCGTGCTACCGCTACACCATGAGGCGGACGCAAGTGTAAATAAAATAAATTCTAAATGCCGTTTTTTTTAACAACATGTAGGGAATGGGAAATGTTGTATTATTATTATTATGGATAATTTATCTAGCGCCGTTTTTGCATAAATATACCTCAAGGGCGCTTTAAATTTTGAATTTAACGGCTCGGGAAATTTAAAGTGAGTGAAAACTCAATTTCTGAGTAGAAAATACCATTATCAAAATTAATCAAAAGATTTTGAGAACATATAGATCTTAAGTTTCTTTTGAAACATTACTTCACTCTCACAGTTGCGCACTTCTGGTGGGAGAGCATTCCAAGCCACAGGGCCCGCAACCGCAAAAGCGCGCTCTCCAAATTTTGTGCGCTGATTACGGATCGGTACTAAAACCCTGCCTATAGCTGTAGATGTAGCTGATCGAAGTGATACATCGAGTGGCCATTTAACCCAGCCAACGACGGGTAATGAGCCCTAGATAATCCACATTCGTTTCCAGAGTTTCTCTGTCTCTGTTGGGATAGCAATAATACCGTTTTTTTAATTCCAGATGTGCGTTCCAGCTAATGAGTGGGACTGCGCGGGAAAAAAACCGAAATTGATGCCGAAACCAAAATTATTACCGGTTTTAAACGGTTTGGCAGCAATGGTTTTACGACAGCTTGACGCTCAATATACTAATAAGATTGCCAAATATATTTACAAGGAAATGTACGATGATAAACCAGAAACAACGAAAACCCCATCTCAACGCTCTGGTACTAGAGGAATATTATCGCTGGTATCTGGATTCATATCTTTTTCTGGAGAAGTAACTGAAATATTTTCCAACGAACTGGTCAAATCATTTTCGGCTGTTTCATAATCCAGAGGAAGACAGCTTAAAATGCATTTTAAATAAAGAAACACAAGACATGGTGAATGATATAATAATTTATCTTTTATTTCATTACTACCTACAACTTTCTTACTTTCTTACATACTTTAGCCACCAGTTGCTCGATCACAGATCAGTACCGACTCGGTAATAAGCGACGTGATAACGATTTCTTACCCATGGATGTTTAACGTTTTCGCGATCACAATGGAACACGCGTTAAAAGTTATCGATCGGGATTATTAAACGAGCGCATACTAGTCGCGAGCCATTTCCCGAGATATATCTTATTCGCACATATATTCATTCAATCTTTATTATAATTTAGCCGGTTTTCGGCAAGCCAAATATTGAGAAAAGCAGTCGACATAATAAAAAATCCGACAAGCGCGTTGATTTAACGTTTGACGTACGGCCGCGATATCGTGTGCATCGCCCCCGTTCGGCTCAGATCGGCTATGCTCGGCTCGGCGAACGCGTTCGCCGAACCGATACCATGGTATCGAACTGTGATCGGTCAAATCGTTAGGGCTAGCACGTGGTTAGCACGTTTTTAACTACGTCGATAGTTATCTGTGATTGAGCAACTGATTGGTTACCTCTAGTGGTGATTGCTTTATGTGGGTGCACAGAGAGAAATGAAAGAGTACATATAGTTTCTAGTGCACATTTATTACACAGAAGTTACATAAAAGGAAATACAATGAAAACTTAACTAATTAAACTAAGATTGACATGAATTATGAAAATGGAAAAGTGTGAAATGAATTTAGATTGCCCCACAATTGACGTGGAGTCACGATGAAGGTTAAAATGGTTCTCGTCATTGTTCGATAGCGTTCGGCATAGTTCGGTAGATATTGCTTCGTTCCACGTCGCCCGCGTGACGTATTTCTTCCGCCACAATACCTTGTAAAATAGGTCAATGAAAGCCCCACCCTTTCCCAAGACTATTTTAAAACTTTTGAGTCTATTTTCAGCCCAGCACAACTGTACCGACGTTTTCAACAAGCTAAACCGCGATTTTAAGATTTTCAGTGTGATAAAAATTCAGATGAATTTACGTTATGTACGCGAACAAATGCTTTCATTGCCCCTACCACTGTCTCGGCTAATGTATTATAATTGTCATTGTTTCCATCACCCAAACCAAGCAGAGTCGGCCCAAATTAACAGTGGTAGGGAAACGTTAGTTACTACCCCGATCATTATTATTGGTAAGTAGGTACTACCACCCGTACGGAGACCGGAATACTGCCTCGCCAGGCCCTTCACCTCAGACATGCACCCGAGCATCCGCGGTCAGGCTATCAATGTAGGGACATGGAAGAGAAGGGATCAATTGTGGAGGGTTAAGGGAAAAAGAGGGGAGGGGACAGAATGCGTCATTCCCGTCCACCGTGAAAGGCGTGAAATTCATTCCGTAGTAAGCGCCTATATTGCTGTGACGTCACACCGCATGCGCGCCAAATGGAGGATTTTGCGAGCGATTTGAAAAAGTGCTATTTCAAACCGCGCTAGAATATTCATATGACATCGCAAAAATTTAAAAAAAATTCCCTTGATATTGTAATTTTTCAATCAATTTTTTGAAATAAAAAATAAAACATCGAAAAGAACCCAATTGTACACGAAGTTTTAAATAAATAATAAAATCAGCACACTAATATGCTAATTGTCACTTTCCACATACTGCCTGAGGTAATACTGCTTAAGGCTGTCAGCCACATTATTAGATCCTCTTATACACTCAGGAAGCCTGTTATATTTCCTACAAGCCAGGTACAGCAGAGACTTTAAACCAAATTTCGTAATACGAGTATCAGGTGGATGTAGTTTGTGTCTTTGTCTTGTGTTGTAACTGTGAACATCACGGTTTCGGTTGGTTGGAAGATATTTCTTTGGAGCAATGAACCCGCCAATGCACAACATGGTACAATAAATTACATGTCGACTACCTACCCAATTACTGATTATATAATATAATAATCATCATTAATAATTTTGCATTCACAGCAAAACTAGAAGCATTGGTCTTGTCATCATGGCTTCTTATCATGGTACACTGCAATTGTTTAACTACGCAGTGCCCTATGCACCACAGGGTGCGGGAAAGGGATTGGACGAGGAAGTGAAAAAAACAGCTTAATAATTGCTTACATTTTAATAATGCTTGACAGTTTTTTAGTCAACTTTTTCAGCGGAATTTATAATGAAATTGTCGTAATTTAACATGTTTAAGCTGTTTATGCAGCTGCGTTGCTTTTGTTAAAGTTCTCTCTTACATAATCCTTATTTTTAGCATAGAGAACATCGTAAATTTCTGGTGGGATGCCCGTAGCTTCATAAGAAACGTCATCGACGGCTAATTTGATGTAATGCTTTTTAGTGTTGTTTTTGTCAGAGTTTAGGGAATTATCTACCTGACCCTGAGATTGAGCCAGCAATTGTGCCTGTGTTAGTGTATTTGATTTTGCCTGTGCCTGTCCCTGAGCCTGAGCCTGAGCTTGAGCTAGGTTAGTCTGTGTCGGCAATTGTGTCTGTGTTAGTGTATTTGATTTTGCCTGTCCCTGAGCCTGAGCCTGAGCTTGGTTAGTCTGTATCTGCAATTGTGCCTGTGTTAGTGTATTTGATTTTGTCTGTGCGTGTGCCTGTCCCTGAGCCAGAGCCTGAGCTTGAGCTTGATTAGTCTGTGTCTGCAATTGTGCCTGTGTGAGTTTTAATTTTGCCTGAGCCTGATCTTGAGCCTGAGTCTGTGCTTGTTCCTGAGTTCCTGTATTTTTGGTATTGGTTGTTATTTGGGTTGACTTGGCGACTTGTCTATTGGCGCTGGTCTCAGATGTCCGTCCTCCCTTGGTATTAGAATTATTTTTATCACCAGCAACTTTACTTGTAGTATCTCTTGAATCGGGGTTCGCTCTGAAGTTCTTTACGGCATTGTCTCCTCTTTTCTCGTTAGGACCAGTATTTTTCGACTGTTGGTTTTCTGAGATTGAATCTGAGTTGTGATTCAGCGGTTTGTTCGTTTGTTTCTTTTTGTCAATGTTTACTGTCAATTTGCTTGTTTTTTTACCTTGATTGTTGTTCAAATTGGAGAATTTTGGGATTTTTCCACCTTGAGTCAACAAAATCTTTTTTTTATTCTTTGAAGCATCATCATTTGGGACTACGGCTGGTTTTTCTGAAGTCACGACCTTTGGTTTGTCATTGATTTTACCAATCAATTTACTAGCCGGCTTAACTTTGTTACCTCTGAATTTATTAGTGGCTGCATTTTCTACTTGGTTGTATCCTTTGAATTTATTAGTGGCTGCATTTTCTACTTGGTTGTATCCTTTGAATTTATTAGTGGCTGCATTTTCTACTTGGTTGTATCCTTTGAATTTATTAGTGGCTGCATTTTCTACTTGGTTGTATCCTTTGAATTTATTAGTGGCTGCATTTTCTACTTGGTTGTATCCTTTGAATTTATTAGTGGCTGCATTTTCTACTTTTTTGTACCCTTTGAATTTATTATCGGCTGTATTTTCTACTTTGTTGAACCCTTTGAATTTATTAGTGGCTGCATTTTCTACTTTGTTGAACCCTTTGAATTTATTAGTGGCTGCATTTTCTACTTTGTTGAACCCTTTGAATTTATTAGTGACTCCATTTTCTATTTTGTTAAACCCTTTGAATTTATTAGTGGCTGCATTTTCTATTTTGTTGAACCCTTTGAATTTATTAGTGGCTGCATTTTCTACTTGGTTGTACCGTTTGAATTTATTAGTGGCTGCATTTTCTACTTTGTTAAACCCTTTGAATTTATTAGTGGCTCCATTTTCTACTTTGTTAAACCCTTTGAATTTATTAGTGGCTCCATTTTCTACTTTGTTGAACCCTTTGAATTTATTAGTGGCTGCATTTTCTACTTTGTTGAACCCTTTGAATTTATTATCAGCTGTATTTTCTACTTGGTTGAACCCTTTGAATTTATTATTGGCTGCATTTTCTACTTTGTTGTACCTTTTGATTTTTTTATTACTTTTTTTTACTTTTTTTTCATTGACGCTTGCTTTTTTAGTTTTGGTATGATTTACCTTTTGAAT
>JAGVSP010005456.1:0-11199 GCA_022494985.1 Micrasema minimum
GATAAATCAATTAATTTGCACAAGAGTTAAAATTATAGAAAACATCGACTAGCATACGGCAATCTCGCCCTACTGCTCTAAACACGCGAGAATGCCCCGAGGTCAATTTGCATACAGGTGGCGTGCTCGACGGTCTCGGCAGCTGAAGACAGGATCCGTGGAGATGAAGAATGGACTTCGATGACTCGATGAATATAGTGCGCTTTCAAACAGCACGTGGGTACAAAAAATTAACCGGGCAGCTTTATAAGTCGTGAAGTTTGCTAGGATCACGTGGTTCTCGCGCTATCAGCGACGATCCAAACCATACGCGTCCAGCGATTTATACTCCGTATCAACGGATAAAATATTAAGAATAATACTCATATTCAAGGGACCAAAATGAAGGGAAGTAAGGAAGCCCCTAGTGATTGGAAGAAAAACACAGTAATTAGGCAAGCCGTGGGTGCTATGTTCGGAATGTCTGATGCTACAAGTGGTTAAAACTTACGGTTCCCTAGGACCGGGCTCCTCACAGATACGGCGTCACCGGCATCCGGGATTTCGCCGTGATTCTACAACACGTCAACTAGCTGGTGTCGGCGGGCCATTTTTGCATAGCCAACCTCGCCGTCACCGATAAAACTGTCGAGAGGGACAGTGTTGCCACTTCAGGAAGTCGACGTGAACTCCGGGGCAGGTACCTAGTACCTGACTCGGAATTTACAACGTTACATCCTTACAACACTAACTGGCCGATTGTAAAATGTATTCAAATAAATGTAGGCACATCTTTTACATTATATATGTGAATAAAACTTTATTCAGTAAAAATAAATGTGTAAATAATTGGTTTGGAATGTGTTTATTTAATTTGAAGGTTATCAATTATCATTTAAAAACGGGGTTGCATTAAAATATTCAATGTCCTGAAAGAGATAAAATGGTAAATAAAAACAACATTTTAAACCTAATTAAAGTTATCATAAAACTAACTAAATATACATAGTACCTACATACTACGAAATGTATTGACTCCTTATTTTAAAAAATTCAGTTTTTATTTTATTTATATTTTTTTAGAGGAGGTACACAATTCACGATAATGTTGTACGTACTTTCTTCATTACTTATTGTATTGTGTACTTTTATTTTTAGTTGAATTTGTATTTATGCACCTACTGACGAGTTGCAGTAGGCAACTCAGTAGGACATGTATTGTTTTCTTTTATGTATATTTGAAATAAAAAAAATTAAAATAAATAATTTAAAAAAATTGTTTTCTTACTAACTATTAATTTGTATTTTAAAAATTTAAAAAATATATTTATTTATTACTATAACCAACATTTTGAGTGTGTCCGAGTCATCTTCAGGCGTTTCCTAGCTAGTAGGTGATATCCTTACAATAATAAAGGTTTCTGCCAAAATGCTTAGCAATTTCCCCAAGCGTCGTGCCATTTCACTGTTTATAATGTATACAAGTTCTGCTAATTGGCATATATGGGTTTCAAATACTAGGAGAAATGGGGAATGTTGTAGTACATCAAACAGCCACTTTATTTTATTTTTTATATGAAAAAAATAAAAATCCAAAAGATTCCTCGTAAAAAAAATATTTAAAAACGCAGCTTATAAAAATGGATTGACCGCAAACGGATGCTTTAAAAGCACTCGTCTCCTAAGCGCACAAAAAGGGACGTACTAAATATAATATAGTTGATGCGTAGAACCAGAGAAGTGGCTATGTACTTTTTTCTATTTTAGGCGCTACTTACATCAAAACTTGGTTTAAAATTAATAGACGCATCCCTCCATGTAATGACCTAATTTGGCGGGAAATCACGCTTACGATATTTTAAAAAATAATTACGGACATAATAGTGATAACAATCGAAAAAAAATCGTACCTAAGATCAACATCAAAACATTTTTTCAATTTTCCCGTGCCCATTATTGCAAACAGTGTATTTAATAGTATTTTTTTTTCCAGAAATCACATTTTTTGTCAAAGGACACAGGGATTGATATTTACCTAAAAAATGACTATCTACAATTTACAGGCAGGTTAGTAGTAAAACTTATCTAAAAATCCAGTTATGCTTAATGCTCGATGACCTACATTCTAAATATTATCTGTAGGTATGTAGTACACTAATATAATATAATATTTCAATGTGACAATAAAAAACAACTTTGATAAATAATATATTAAAATTTAATAAGTCGCTGGACATATGTGGGATAAATGGAAACAGTACAATTTTTGTTTTTTATGGATGTTCCACATTTAAATATATACCCAATTTTGTACAACGCCCTTGAAATGATTTCTCACAAAAGCGGTGCTTAACAGGTTGTCCTCAGCACATATTTATTATATGTTTCCAAAAGTTAACCTACATGTTCCACAGTTTACACCATTGCTATACAAGTGGACAAGCATCAAAATGTGTAATAGCATGATTTTATTTACTATTTTTTCAGTTTTAAGGAAAGAGGAGCACGAAATGCTCTCATTATGTTATCCACAGAAAAGAAGCAAAAGGGAGTTATATCTGCTTCTCTTGGTAACCATTCCCAGGGGCTGAGTTATCACGGGTTCTTACTGGGAGTGCCTGTAACTGTAGTGATGCCAAAAATCGCCCCTATAATGAAGATACAGAAATGCAAAGATTTCAACGCTACCGTCATCGTTGCTGGAGAAAATATGACAGAGGCAAAAGCAATCGCTATTAAATTAGCAGTGGAAAAAGAATTAACTTATATCAATGGGTATGTAATACATAATACCTATATACTGTAAATGTATCCGTAACAATGTTGCATGTTGAAAAGCGGATTATTTTATGCTGCAATCATAGACCTGTTAAGTTAACACTAAATTTCATTGGCTGTAATCATTGAATTATTAATACACCTAGATCTGCACACACCGCAAAAGGTATGGGCTATATATGGGGTTACAGTAACAGTATACAATACTAACCCGTTCCTTATGAGGAGCGTTCATGAATTTTACGATCCATCTAAAATGACTTTTTTTTTCTTGTGGACGCGCTGTTCGCAATTATTTTGAAAGAAAACTTCTTTTAATATTAATTATTTAAGGCTATGTAGACAAATATAAAAAAACATTTGCATGTGGAAAATTACACTATCTTTTTTGTTAATTTTACCCGTACGGTTTTGACACGGTTTCATGACACAGGAAGGCATTTTGGATTGTTTTCTGGACGTCCGACCAGCCGGCGGTTAAAAAAATACGAAACACGCGTATGGCGGAGTTGGAGGTTTTGGCGGAGTTGAAGTGTCATTCATTTTTTGGGCTCAGTTCATATCTAAGTGTATTAACAAATCAATGGCTGAAATACAGCAAATACTAGTGTCCATATTTGGGTAGAAAAAAATAAGTATTAGGATGTACTATGTACATTTCAGATACACTCCCCAGCCACACATTTTTATGGTGAATTAGAAATAAAAAGTAAAAAATAAAAACAAAAAAAAATAGGAAAAAGTATATTCCTTTCCTTCCTTTTTCCCTTATCCACATCCAGTGGTGCATGGGACCAAGGTGTATCTTGTCTATTTATTTATATATTACATGGTCAGTCTTACTTCATTATTTAAAAATCATTACTGGAAAGACTGAAAGAGTTTTTTTTCTGTTTGTTGTAGTTTCTATTACAAAACACTTGTATTCTTTTTTGAAGGTACGATCATCCTCACATAATGTCTGGTCAAGGAACAGTGGGGCTAGAGATCCTTGAAGATATACCTGATGTGGATACTGTGATAGTACCAGTAGTAGGAGGTGGTGGGGCTAATAGCTGGTGTAGCAACGGCTATCAAACATCTAAAACCCAGTGTCAAAATATATGTAAGTACTCTTTATTTAACACAAGAGAAAGAAAAATAATTTGTTTTATTTGTAAAAAAGCATGAATTTTTCATTTTCAAAAATGTAAACTTTTTACCCCTCTTTTTTTGTTATATCTTTAAAAAAACGAATATGGACGATGCAGCTGGCAATACTCGGTAAAAAGAAAAGTCTTCCAAATTTAAAATTTTACATTTTTTATTATTAAATTTCACCATATTTATACTTTTTTCATAGATAATACACTGTTGTATTACAATTGACCCATCATTCGAAAACAAAACTAAAAAACGTTCCTTCCGTAGTGGGGGACACTACGACAAAATGTGAAACTAGCTGTTACCGGCAGTTAAAGCAGATTATTAAGAAAAAGAAAATTTGCTGCTCTTCGCAGATATTACTGAAATGAAATATGTCCAATTATCATATGATTGAATAGATCTATTTAAAAAAAAATATTTTAAAAAATGTCACAGGGGGTTTCTTACATCGGAACAGCTATAGATCAGTCGTTAAATATAATTAAATACCTAAAAAAATTAAGTAACCGTTATAAACAATTAGAAAATGTACAATAATTGATATAATATATTTTTAACGCCTTGTCTTTCAGCAATCCCTGATGTATTTTCTACGAATTAATGTTAAAAATGCTTCTCTAATGTTTCCTACAAGTAAGCAGTTGTTATTTTGAACAAGTTTTACTATTATGACGCAACAATTCACTGTTAATTTGATAGATACTAACTACAGTTTTTAGATAATTATAAATGTTTTTGTGATGTAAACTCATAAAACATTCATAATGTTATATCAGAGTTAACTTTAAACAAATAAATAAAACTTAGTGACGTTTTTGAACATTTGATAAGAATATAATATATACTTTTATAAGAATTGATAATAATATAATTTAATAATAGAGCATCCTAACATTTTAATCATTATTTTTATTAATATCAGGTATTACTAAAATATGGTTCCGGTTAGCAGACTCCTCCAGACTTCAGACCTCCTTGATTTAAACACTTACCCTTGACATAAATCAACCTTTTATAATAGGCAAAGTGACTAACTTTATTAATGCGATGCGATTAGAATGTACATACATACCTTACCACTTACTTTATGTAGACTTACCACTTTTTTACATCCTAAATATGGACACTTACGATTTTTCATAAAACAAAGAAATTATAAAATAAATACTGACTGCCAGTTCCAAATAAGTATTGGCAGATATGGATATCAGATACTGGGTGGACTGGGGGTATGTTAGTATAAGCTCTGTAAACGCCTAGATATCCATAGCTCCTCTCAAACTCTTCATAACTCTTCATGTCCTGTTGAGATATTTATTATAATTTATTTGACATATTTTGCTCTAGGGAGTGGAATCAGAGAAATGCCCGAGCATGAGTGAGGCCCTCAAGTCAGGTGGACCAATAACAACGCATATTCTGTCTACTCTAGCAGATGGTTTGGCTGTGCCGACGGTGGGATATAACGCCTTCGCAACAGTCGGATCTCTCATCGATAGGATGGTAATTCATCATCATGCATTATTTTTTTTCGTATAACAAATCAAAATAGAAACGAAAATCGCAGAAAAAAGTCCAAAGCAATAGACAAAAAATAGTAAGAAGAAGAAAGACAAACGGCTCCCATAAACGAGTGGGCCAGACCCACAGGCAAGATCTGCAGATTTAACTTGTTATCAGATTTCGCTAACACAGGAAAAACCCAAATTTGGTATAATAATGAGTCTGCAGGGTTTGGGCATTTGGCTACACTTCCCTTAAAAATAAATGTTATCAATATTCCATCACCCTTGTGCTATTTTATTACGTCTTTAAAAACCTTTATATCTCAAAATTATCTTTTTAGAGGTACCAGCGTATTGTTATAGTCTGAAACAAGGGGTGACTATTTATTGACATAATAAATTCTTTTCACAATATAATTTTGACTATTTCAGATTGTCGTGAAGGAAGAGTGGATAGCCCTGGCCATTTTGAGATTAGTTGAGACAGAGAAGTGTGTTGTAGAGGGGGCGGGAGCATCTGGTATTGCTGCCATACTTTCTGGGATGGTGCCAGAACTGGTTGGAAAAAAGTAAATACATTTCAAATACTTTTTCAAGTATCTTGTAATTATTAGACATGAATTATTACTATGTGACATTTAGAAAAACCACGAAAATTGCTAATGCTGACCAATTGATGCAATTAAAAAATTAATTTGACTTAACAACATTTTGAGTGTGTACAAATACTTTTATTTTATTTTATTTATTTACGGAAAAATCCATTTTAAATACATAGTTAAGCGTAAAACGGATAACAAGCAGGAAAAGTAAGTGGCAGAACGTTAAATTGGTGAAGCTTAGACAATTAGAATCAAATGTGACACACTCAAGACAGGATCGGGTCTACTTCAGAGAATGTTTAAATATTGATAGACTTACACCGAAGAAGTCCAGATCCCGTCTTGAGTTTACAATACGACACAATCCAGACAATGGGGCATGAAAACCATTGTTAGTTTTGAGGTGACTAAGGAACAGCACGTCATTATTTCTCAACCTACGGACTGGAATACAGAAAGTCACTTGAGTCAGTAAAGATGGTCCATCAAATCAGACAAATTACTGGATTATACCCATGCTGGGCTTATATAAAATATTATTGATATTAATCCTCCGAAATTTGTCATGTATGGTTATCAGATGATCGGCGGAATGGGGAATGTTGTAATACATCAAGTGGCCACTTCAGTCATAAGCCCTGTAAACGCCAAGAGTTTCTCTGTCTCTGTTGGGATATCAATTATATTTTATTCGACTTAATCAATTAATCATTAATTTATCAATTTTGACAGAGTGGTTTGCCTGCTGTCAGGTGGGAACATTGACTCCACACTTCTGGGTCGATGCCTGGAGAGGGGGCTCGCAGCCGAGAGTCGCCTCGTCAAGTTCAAAGTAACCGTCAGTGACCGTCCCGGGGGCATAGCAGAGCTCTGTAAACTTATGTGCACCATCGGAGTGTCCATCAAAGACATCATGCACGAAAGAGCCTGGGTTACGGCGGACATATTCAGCGTTCAAGTAAGTACCGATCTGACTTCTTTTATAAAAAAATGGATGCTCACAAAAAAATATTATAACCATTTTCCTAATCACTGCACTGCTCAGCACTACTGTGGTACACCAAGTGCAGTGTATCTCGATAATGTATTACATAATGACAAGAAATCAGTTTTAAGTTTCAGTTCCAGGGCCGGATCAGACATAATATATTAATGTGGTAATCCATAATTATAACTACATACTAGGAAAATTATTACTTTTCCATAATTTAAATAAAAATAGTTGAGACAGTTTCACTTACCCAACTTAATAATATACCTATTAGGAGGTAAGCCAGTAATGAATTTGGTGTGTAGGTTTCAAGTGTTTTTTAATTTATTACTTGTATTTTAAATAAGTTAGGCGTCCCCTGTATTGTAATGGCTAAGACCTAGATTCACACCATGGGAGTTCCGGTTTCGATTCCCGGCAAAATAACATAAAATTTAAAGTAATTTTTCTAAAGTCTGGGTGTATCCTTCTCTGCAATAATAATTGGGTATCCTGACTTGCTGATGCGGTTAGAAAAGTTAAACAAATAGTTATGTTGTAATCGCTACATTTTTTTAAAAACACTTTTTAAAAAAATATACAAATAACATGCTATCAAGTAACATTACTAGCAAGTTTACTAGTACTATAGAATGTGTTGAAATCTGCAATATTTTAGGTAAACATAGCTTTAATTTTGTATTTTTTTATCATCACCATCATCATACTATATCCGCTTCCTATGTGGATTTGAATTCCACAAAATGTCTCCAAGCCAAGCGATCGGCTGCCAGTTCACGCGCATCCTCCCAAGTCAGGTCCACATCCCGCAGCTCTGACCTACCCTAATTTTTATACCTATTTTAAATACATTTTCTTTTTTAACAGGTTAAGGTCGTGTGTGAAACAAGAGGGTTGGAACATACATTGGAATTGAAAAAGTTATTAACTGAAAACTACTTAGATGTAATTTTCTCAAATCATCTGAAAAAATAATGCTTAGTAAAGTATTTATTGTATGTTTACACATAATACACGTATTGATTTATTTATGGTTCAGGATTGCCAAATAAGCTAAAAGCTGGGTATTGGCAGACCTGTTACATATTATATCTAATTATTAATAATATGCATAATCAGCACAAATTTAAGGATAGTATATTTAGGTAGCATTGAGTTTATAAGGAGATGAAGCATTTTCTAATATCTTCTATACAAAAAAAGTATTGTAAATGAATACCTCAGCACGGGACTTGCCAGTGAGGTATTTCATAGATTTAAAAAAAATGTTAAGCATAAAAAATAAATAAAGAAATAATATAAATATATATCAATTTATTTAATACCTTCATCATTGTTTAAATGTTAATGTAATCAAAGAGTGAGTTAGATTTGATATATATTTAGTAGTAAACGTATAAGTATAGTAAACACCTAGACAATCCACATTTGTTTCCAGAGTTTCTCTGTCTCTGTTGGGATATCAATAATATTTAAATTAAAATTTAATTTAATTTCAAATGTAGAAGAAGGGAATATTTTAATTAATAGCACCTGTATAAACATACAACAATAAAAATAAACTTTAGTAAACAATATGAATTTTTAATGGTTTATCAATACACATTACACAGTATAAAATAAGAATTTGTATCCACTGAACAAATAAAAGCAAATTATTAAAGGAAAAAACTGTAAATATGTAGAAATTATTTTCCAAAGGGTTTTATTTCCTTTAAACAATAAAACACAAGTGATTAAATTTTATCAGCACCTTATCATATTATCTACAATCTTGGTTTACTTTTTGGCAAAAGATTCATCTAGGAATTTGGCTAGTTTAATATCCCTACCACTAAGACCGCTCACATCATGAGTAGATAGTGTCACCTGGAAAAAAAACATATTTGTAAGTGTTCATATTGTCATATCTTTGTAATAAACAATAATTAATTCATGATGCATCGCAATTTCACTGACGCATACAAAAGTTTCTAAAAAATAGCTAGCTAGAACTAGTTCAAGCAATTATTATTAACTGGCAACTATATAACCTTTTCCCAGAGACTTGCATTAAACCGAGATTGTAAATATTAAAAAAAACTTCTAAGCTTCTACTATTTTTTTTAGATGGGAAAATTTTGTTGTACAATCAATAATTTGTCTATTGATTTTCTAAATTTTACTGAGCTGAGCCAGGACGTACAAAAAGGTTTGTAAAATATTCTTATATGCAAATGAAAAAATCAAATATTATAGAATCTCGATTATACAGACTTAATTTTGGGTATTCCAATGATTGATTTTTTTTAAAATATCTTCGCTGTATTAAGCAGTTTCCAAGATGGTTGAGATACCTATGCCAAATTTGTAGACAAAAAGGACCACATTTACTTTTTTTAAATTATGTTTTCAATCGCAAATTTTTTATATCGCCTTTACATGACTTAAAAGTTGATACTTGATAATTTTAAGATCTGGATATTCGAGATTTGACTAAATATATATTAAAAACCAGTTTTTATTTAAACCTACCTCAAGTTTATTGTAGACATTGAACCATTCTGGGTGGTGGTCCCATTTTCTCTGCAAATAATGCAACTCGAGACATAAAACTAAAGGCTTCAATAAAATCTTTAAAGAGAAACTGTTTCTCAATGGCGTCTCTATTGCTTTGGAGTTTCCAGCCGTTGGATAAAAGCGGTTGCAGGAGTTCTGCCCGATCAGAATCACTTAATTTACCAGCCTATAAGAAGAATAAAAAAAAATTATTATAAAAAACAAAAATAAATTAAAAATTCTGACCTGTTTATGCCTACTATTGCACAGACCGCATCTGTTGGCTATGCCCATTCAAATTTGATGGCCAATGGCCCTTTGGTTAGTGGCCACCTATTCATCCTTACATCTACAGTAATGTATCTAAAATGTAAGAAAAATCATCTTATTCCGTTCTATTAGGTTTGACTGTATTTTAAGATTGTATGCCTCTGAAGCATATTATCATTTGATCATCTTGCCTTCAAGTAATAAAAATGGTCAAGATACACCGAACATGATATTCCAATGCAGTGGCCTATGCACCATTAGGAGCGAATAAGGAAAAGTAGTATTATTTTATTTCGAATAACCGGCTTGAATTTTTTAAATTCATGTTAAAATATTTTGATGTAGCTAAACCAAAAATAATAATAAATTCATAAAAAATAACTGTCTAATTAAAATTTCATTCATTATCCATTATACCATATCCGCTCCCCATGTGGAGCATATGGAATCCACAAACTGCCTCCAGGCCAAGCGATCGGCCGCCAGCTCCCGCGCATCCTCCCAAGTCAAGTCCACGTCCCGCAGCTCTGACGCAAACTGCCGACGAATTGTCAACAGTGGACGACCGGGACGCCGAGAACCTGATGCCTTGTAAAATAGGCAAGCATGGTTAAGGCTCTCGGGAAAATTAAATTAAAATTTAATAAATAATTTATGTTGTTCTCACAATGATGTGCAGGTAGGTACCTATTGCAAAAATTATATGTTGTCTTAGTTTTACAACAATAATAATAATAATAAAATTATTATTTGTTCATGTTTCGAGAGTGTATTAAGTGACCTGAGCAAAATTCTTATTTGACTTCAATTTGGTGACATATGAATGTAAAACATTATATTTTAAATTTATACTCTAAACTGAAGGAATATGCATTATTTAAACATTAAAATTATCCAGGTAAGTCATTTTAAAGGAAGTAGTTTTTTTTCTAATCAGTCAGTTTTTATCATGCACAGTGTGTGGGTTAGATTTCTTGATAGGTAGATAAAAAATAAGCCATTTTCAGTAGTATACGTAGTTGGTTGGTACTTGCAAGTGTACATAAGGCTAGTTTTACAACTTTCATTTATTTAACTTTTGCACAAATATTTATTTTAAAAATACAGTCCCCTAAGCATCAAGTCTTGATGGGAGGAACAAGGAATAACGATTTTATAGTAAAAAATGATAAAACTAGTTAGATATTGAATAGTGTTCATTAAACCCAGTTTCTTTAAAAATCAAGAAGTAGAATTAGGTAGTATTTGTAAAAAAGAACTTGTAGTATTTAACTTAAGATTACTTTTAATATTTGAAAGAAAGCAAAACATCAATGAAAACTGTTTTAAATTGTTTTGAAGTATAAATCAACAGGTTGCTTACCATGTTTGCTCTAGTTTTTACTTTCGT
>JAGVSP010005457.1:0-11108 GCA_022494985.1 Micrasema minimum
CTGTTTCTGAAAAAAGGGAAACCCTTTTAAAAAATTTTTTTAAGGGTTAGGGTGTTCCAAAATTGGGAAAATAATTAAAAAAAATTAAATTTTAAATTGAACATACTCTTAAAATTTTCCGGGCCCCAAGGTGCGGGGCACGTTTCATACAATTAATTTGATCTTGGCGGGGTCGATTTTTAGTAAAAAATAATTAGTAAAATTTTAAAAATTTTTTTTTTAAGTTAAGAATTCTTTCTAAAAATTTTTCCCCAAAAATTTTTAAATTTTTTTTTTAAAAATTAAAAAAGTCCTTGGGGGGTTTTGGGGGGGCTTTTGGGGGGGGGGGGGTTTTGTTTTGAATTTTTGGGGGGGGGGTTTTTTTTAAAAATTTTGGCGTTTAGAAAATTTTGGGGGGGGGGGGGGGGGGGGGGGGGGGTTTTTTTTTTAAATGGGGGGGGGCCCCCCGGGGGGTTTTGGGATAAAAAGGAAATAAAAAAAATAATTTTTTGGAATTACATAAACAATTCAAATTAAGCTTCAAAATAGTCCAATATTTTAATAGAAATTAATATTAATTAATATAGTAATACACAGGCACACAAGCATTTTAGCAGAAACCTTTATGATTGCAAGTGAGATTTTTACCGAATTATATCACCTACTAGGAAACGCCTGAAGATGAATCTTCAATTGTTATGCTTATAACTTTTCCTAGAAATTTTCTCATCGGATGACAGAGAGTGTTCACTTGTGAAGTGTCGCGCCATTTTACTGTATATTGGCAGATATGGATATCAAATACTAGGTGAAATGGGGAATTTTGTAATACATCAAGTGGCCACTTAACCCAGCCAATGACAGGTCATAAGCCCTGTAAACGCCTAATTATCCATAATCCCTTCCAAACTTATCGTCTCTGTTGAGATGTCAAATTGTAATTATTAGCCCGTAATGGGTGAAATCCAGTTTTTCTCTACAAGTGTTTGGACACACTCAAAATGTTGTTTATAATACTTGTGTTTATAAGTAATAATTACTCCTGGCTCCTGTAAACTTTTGAAGTGCTCACTCCATCTTGTCTACAAACAAATTGAAAACATATTCAGCGGAACAGGAAATCAACAGTAGTATTATTATTGTATCGTCCACTATCGTGTTATGTTAAATACCGGATACCCCGGTAATTTCAGTAACTATTATAGCATTTCGTATCGATAAGAACTTGTTCCATCAACGAATTTGAACTGAGGTTACTGAAAGCCCTTCGGGTATTTTTATCAAAGTCGATAAATCCTGGCAAGGAGGGTATAATTTGTTACGCATTAAAAGGTTTGCCCGCACAATGGCACAATAGTAATTTTCCCCGTAGGTAGGCCACTTTGCTAGCCAAGCTACCGCTTACAACGGGAATGTTACTTCAAACGATAAATTCTATTATTGAATACGGCACCCACTAAACGTACCTACACAAATGATTGTTCAAATCAGAACAAAAGATTTTTATTTATTTATTTTTATGTGAAGAGTAGATAGTATAAACCATGAGCTAGGTTGTTGTGAAGATAAGTTGAAGAAAATATAGTTTCATAGCATAGTTTTAAACGTTTAAACCGTACATTGGCGACAGAAGAAAATGAAAAAGAAAGAAAAAAAAAAGGAATTAAAAGGAAAAAAAAACTTTTTGTTTTTGAAATCATAAATTCATTAATTTCTTAATATGTAAACTTGACATTAATTTATTTTGATAAATGCACAGTATAGATGTGTATACGACTATATTACGTAGTTACTAAAGTCATAAGTTTATTTAATCAAAAATAACTTTAAACAATTTACATACCTATTATTTTAATATTAATCCTAACTGGAAATCTCATGTAAACGGTAAAATACGATAAAGTTTGTAATATTCTGAGTTTGCAACTTATCTGCAAAATGTGAAACTTTTTGGAGTTGACTTCAACCTCTTGTTTAATAATTAAGGATTCCACGAACAAAACAAACTAAAGAAAAACAATAAGCTCGAAGCACGTATGTGAAGAAAAACATAAATTTGAATATATATTAAGTTGCACAGTGAGAAACTTGTATACAACACAAGTAAAGGAAAATGTTCAATGTACACAACATGTACAGTTTGAGTTTATATTAATTTTAACTTATTAGGTCTTGTCTTAAAAGAGGCTAAATTGGCAGTTCATAATGGAGTTCTGGTACCAACCTTTATGAATGGTAGTGAAGCGTGGTGTTGGAAAAAGAAGGATGAAAGTAGATTGAATGCAGTTGAAATGCGATCTCTCAGGCGAATGTGTGGTAAAACGATGTATGATAGGTGTACAAGTGTCGAAATTAGAGCAGAGTGCAAGGCTGAGATAAGCATTATTGACAAAATTAAGAAAGGTCTTTTACGATGGTTTGGTCATGTAGAGCGAATGGATGATAAAATAACGGCTAAAAAAATATATAATGCGACTGTACCTGGATGTAGAAATCGAGGAAGGCCGAGAAAGACATGGCACGATCAAGCAAAACAAGTGCTTGAAAGTGGGCATGTAAGAAGTCGGAATAATCGACGTACGTGCATGAGAAGATGTATGAATGTGGAGGAAGCAAGAGAAGTGTGCCAGGACAGAGTGGTGTGGCGTTCTATCCTCTCTGCCTACCCCTTCGGAGAAATGGCGTGATGGTTAGTTACTTAAGTCTTGTATTAACAAATAAACTTTATAAATGATACATTGGACCAGCACTGAACTGTAAGAATGATGTTATTAATCAAGTGCTTTTTCAACTATGATGTAAGGAGATTAAAATAAAAACAATATAAACAAAAAGTATAAATTATGAAATAAAACACTTTGTTTTAAGCTACTTGTATTAAAAATAAAACAGCCTACTAGTTTTGAAATTACCACCTTTCCTTCGGGGATTTGTACAAATATTTGCGAAACATTATTGATACAATTATTTAAATATGAAACAAGCGATACAATAATTTGTATGAAATAATTCTGGAAAAGGATTGGAACTATAAAACGGGCAGGCTGTTTTTTTTTAATTATGAATTGTATACATTTAATTTAATTTAATTTTTAAAAATTAAATATGAATTGTATAAAACAAAGTTTGTCGTATTTCGTAATTAGGGAAAATCACAAACTAAGCGCCGACAATTTAATATCGGATTAAAAATTACAAAAATAAACAGAAATATTTTCTAAAGACAAAAACTACGGAAATTAAATTGTGAATGATTTTACCAAATATTAGAAAATTTTCGCTTAAATTCGTCAATCACTCTACTATATTTATTTTAATATTTGAAGACTAAATGTGCCGGTCAGTGCTTTTTAAAAACCAATTATTTCAACATGTTTACTGTTTCCTTCTTTCTTGTAAAAATAATTACTTTCTTAGAAAAACGCATAAAAAATGTTTAATATCTATCTCGCTTTAGATTTTATTCCTTTTCAATTCCGACTCGGGTGAGTTCGTTAGTTTTTCAAAACGGTATGTTTTCCTCCACCGACAAACTTCTCTCGCTATTCATCCGGTATGTTCGTTAAACCAGACAGTAAAAAAAAGGGTACATGAGCATATGTGTTGAAATCGAATGGCGGAATCTCGCAAACCAATTTGAAACTACTGCTATATCACATGTATGTACACTTTAAACTGGCCACGAACTAATGAATTTTCTTTTCTGAACTTCGTAAAATTCATTAAACTCATGTAAAGTCGGTGTATTTTATTGCTGTCTTAACCTTGTTTAAATGAAAGATAGTACAATTTGTACAATAGATGATATATCAGCGATATATGACGAGAACTTCAAATATGGGCATCTAGGCATTAACAGGGTTGATTGATATGGCATTTATTTCGTAGAACTCCATGATATCTTATGTTAAAATCAAAAAACGATTTTTTTGGTTCTACGTGATTATATTATCAAGTTAGTGACAATTGTTTCGCCTTGTAAGGGCATTATCAAACTGTGGCGTTGAAACATTTACATCTTATTTTATACAATATTGGCTTATTAGTTACAGTTTTTAAGAATAGGGAGAGGAACATCTGTGGATTTTTACGAAATTCCTGATTTCAGTTGGTCTTTAATCTCTTTTTGGGTGAATTTTATTGCTTTACCTACTCACTAGTCAAGGAAATTTCGCTAAATTCACAGATGTTATTTATATTAGAGGGTACATATTATTCATTATTTCAGACTGAATTTACAGAATTTAAAGAATTAGGGAGCAATTCCAAAAATTATTTTTTTTAATCCTCCTGAATCCATACACTGCAACCAAAATTATACGGCTCGAAAAAAAAAAAATGAATAATATGTACCTCTAATATAAAATAACATCTGTGAATTAGCGAAATTCCTTGACTAGTGAGTAGGTAAAGCAATAAAATTCACCCAAAAAGAGATTAAAGACCAACTGAAATCAGGAATTTCGTAAAAATCCACAGATGTTCCTCTCCCTATTCTTAAAAACTGTAACTAATAAGCCAATATTTGTATAAAATAAGAATGTAAATGTTTTCAACGCCACAGTTTGATAATGCCCTTACAAGGCGAAACAATTGTCACTAACTTGATAATATAATCACGTAGAACCGAAAAAATCGTTTTTTGATTTTAACATAAGATTAACAGGGTTAATGACCAAACTCAAAACACTCTTGAATGTTGCTTATAAATTAAACTTCAAAAAGTTATAAGTAGGTATGTGAAGCGAACGATTATTTTTTCAAGAGTTTGATGAATGCATGTTCTAATTGAATTTTTTCTATCTATCTCTTGATTTGTCAAACAAAAACTTTAAAATTAAACAAGGTATTTCTTTAATGATACCTCTGGACTATCTCATTTTGTCGGTTTCTTTTTTGGCAATTTCCGATAATTATAGTCTAGTCAGTAATAAATTTGTTGATGATAATTATTACGAACCTGGCCATCTTTATTGGCATCAGCTCTCTGCCTCAGGCCGTCCCATATCTTGATCATGGTGTCGTAGGTCTCCGAATGTTTGGCGTTTCCTTGCGACCATCCCCGCAGGCTGCATATTTTCTGGAAAATTAAACGAATTTATGAAATTATGGGCCCTTAAATAATTTTTCTTACATTTGAAGTGAAAATGAGAAGTGGAATTGGATTGAAAATTGTCTTTTTATTTGGAAAAATCCTACCGGTTTTTAATTATAAAAACGGTTTAGATTCTAAAAATTTAATTGCATTAAAATTTTTCTCATATTTTGTTCACAATTTCAAGAAATATGTATAAGAAAATGCTTGAAATATTCCGTTTATTAGATAAACAAGTTGAATAAAATAGTCAAATATAATATTTTATGTGTGTGGTGTGTGGTATGTGTATAAGGCAACTGGTACAGTAATTGGCCAGGCTGTAGTAACGGGACATCTTAATTTAATTTAAGCCTTTTTGGATTTCCCTTTCAAGTGCGGAAGGATTAGTTCTCCCTAAATATGGTAGGAGAACACTTCAATACAGTATACCAAAAATTTGTAACATGCTACCAACAAGTATTAAAAACAAAAAAATTCAAGCTTAAAAGAGAGACGCGTGCTGAGAACTTTGTTGCCAGAGCGCGATGTATTATATTGAGTTTAAAATGGTATTTTTATTTATATGTATTTTATAAATTTTTTGGCGCAAAGAGGATGTATTGTGTACTTTATTTTTTATATGAATATGTATTTATGCACCTACTGACGAGTTGCAGTAGGCAACTCAGTAGGACGTGTATTGTGTTTTTTAGATTATGTATATATTGAAATTAATAAATAAAAAAAATAAGTTGTTAAAATAAGTGTTTTTAATTTTAAAATAAGAAACATAATTGAGAAAAAAAAAAATTCACTTCCTGAAAACTATTTCTCAAATAAAACAATAGTCTCCTGATTCACATTTGAGTTTTTTTTACTTCATTATATATATATTTATTTTAACCGTTAATAGAACTTACTTGATTTTGTGTTTAAACAATATTATGCAAATTTGTGGTGTCCATTTACTGATCAGCCTCCTCTACTATTTAAAAAGGGTATCTCTCATTTCACTGTTTGTCAGGTAATTTATGTCCACGGAAATTCTGAATTATATGCACTGCTGGTTTTGTCAACATTTTCCGTGTTATTTTTCAATACGAAAAAATATATAAATCCTCCCATTGTCACATTATATTCTGTATAAAACGCGGGGCAGTCAATCGTATTCTACGTGACAATTCCAGAAGTAGTTTTTCCTGTTGCGAATTTTCTCCCTTGCAAATATCACCCAGACGGGCTGTTAGGAAATAAGGAATATTATGGTATTATAAGTATCACGTGACAAAATACTGAATACTTTTATGCTATTTTATTAATTTTGTACATTTCGATTCAAATTTACAAGCTGTGTTTTAGAAAAAAAAATCTTGCCGAATTCCCACTCCACCACGGGTTAATTCCTCTTTTAAAACACAAACAAACTTCCGAGGTTTTCTTTAAAATATTTTGTAATTGGAAACTGCAAATTTCATTAGGTTACACAGATTTTCTAACAATTAAAATTAACTAAGACTTCAGTTTAACTGAATCAACGGTATTGATATTAGTAACAAAAGCTAAACATAAATTTGAAAAATTTACGCTTGTTTAAAACACCAGCCAAATCATTCATTGAATAAGATGATTCTTTTAATTTTTAATTTTATCTACTCGTTATTTCTTAGTAATAAAAAAGACAGATATTAAAAAGTATACCTTTGTATCAAATACAAAGCTACATAATATATGATGCAATAATACCTAATAACAAAAATATAGCATTATATAGGATTAAAATGATAAAACCATGATAGAATCCCAGCCAATAAATCCCAGTTTGTATACACATATACACAACAGGAACTATAACAACATATTCCTTCAAGTAATAAAACGTAACCAATAAAGGTATATTTACTCAGAGCTTTTGGTTTTACGATATGAATATACAGCTCGACTTCGTGCGGCTGGGTGCCTGTTTGCTTGGAAATATGAGGATTCTTCTGGAGCGTAAAAACAGCCTTTTATGTGTTATTATTTTAGGTATGTCGTGTATTTACTTTTCACAGGCACATTAAAAATTTTATTGTGTAATTAAAAATGTATTCTGAGTGTAGCGTTTCTTTGAAAAACTATTTCTACAAAACATTAACTTCTTTCGACTACGTCATATCTCCAAAATCAATGATTTTTGTGTAATGCATGTTTTCAAAATGCCCTAAAAAAAATAGTATACCCATGAAAAAAAATGTTATAATGATTTTTAAAACATTTTATTCTACTCTTAAACCTTGAGATTGCTTTACTAAAAAATATAAGTTTTTTTACGGTATGACGTTGTTGAGTTAAGGAATAAATCTCATCCCTTTTTTGACGTGTAATTTAATGCTAGCCCGTAATGGGTGAAATTAAGTTTTTTTCTACAAGTATTTGCATACTGGAGATTTTTATGAAAAAATAAATCTTAATTTTTTTTGTAATAATCACGGAATAAATAAAGATCTTCTTAAAAAAATATATATTTCGTCATTTTTTAAAAAAAAGCATTCAGTATTCTGGACCTCCACGACTAATAATTTGCCGGCAGTTTACGTCAGACCTACTACTGGTGGACTAGATTTGAAAAGACAGAAAGAGCCTGGCGGCCGGTCACTTATCTTAGATTAGGCAGTGTGGAATTCAATCCTCCACGTAATGATAATAATCTCAATATATTGGAATTTTCCCACTAAAATGATAAATATATTGTATTTTCGCTAATAGCCAAGGATCTACAAACCTTCCTAGCTAATAGCGTTATTCTATGCGTTAAGGGATGGTAGGAATCTTCTCCTAAACTAAATTTTCCACTCGACCGTGGGGTATTTATTTGTGTAGGACCTATTTATTATGCTTCCCTTAGACTTTCGGATTTCCCAAAGGAATTAGGCTATTTTTTTCAAGTGGGTAAAGTCGGTGAATCTATTTCTAGTGAACTTAAAATTGACACATTTTCAGCAGTTTTAACTATTCACTAAATTAATTGCTTATGATGACATAAAAATATTTTTAGATAATTATTGGCACTTGCAGTGTATAAGTATTATAATGTAAAGAAAAAATTGCAATCTAATATTTATGTTTTCAATTTTTAAATTGTGTTTGGATATAAGCTTATATTTTTTTTTTTAAATTTAGCATTATATGTACAGTCAGTGATAATTAAACATATTGCAAGCAAAATTACTTGTAAGCATTTACGTTTTTGTGGAGAAAAGTCGATTACCACAAAACGTGATAAATGTGAAAAAACTGCGTGATAACTAAAGAGAATAGAGGCAACGATAGGATATAAAAATCACTGTTTGCTAAGGTTTGCACTTGTTTAATCTAATTATTCAACATTTTGATTTTATGAAATAAATAAAAATTTCGTAATAATGACTTATTCACAACATAAAACTCTCAACAGGAGCCAATTTTAACTGAGATTATAGATAAGACAAATATTAGACAAGTCAATATAAAATATATGTGTAGGGAGTAGGTTGCATTAATTGTGCTTAGAGGGATAAGATAAATACTTGGAGAACATTATTATCCCCGATTTCTAATTAATAATTAGCCAACAAAACCATAAAATAAAATTTTAAGGGTGATCGAAAAAAAGAGAACTGGCGTTGTTTAATTATAATAATGATTAATGCCCGGAAAAATGGGGGTTTAATATAGATATTTAAAATCTCCAAAAGAGCGATTTTTTAAGTCGCGTTTTATACGCTTTTACCTAAATCTAAGGATTTCTTGTGTACCATAATTTAATCTAAGGTGTCCTTGGATACACATATACATAAATATAATTTATTACCAAAATATATTTTTTTGCTTAGCGGCAATCAGCAAATTTAGCTATTTCTCAGGATCCAACTCTAATAAAAAAAAAATCACCCAAAATGCTTAGTAAAATAGCAACGCTAATATATAAAAACCAGATATTATTGATATCCCAACAGAAACAGAGAAACTCTGGAAACGAATGTGGGTTATCTAGGCGTTTACAGGGCTTATGACCTGTCATTGGCTGGGTTAAGTGGCCACTTGATGTACTACAACATTTCCCATTCCGCCCATCATCTGACAACCATATATTTATTCGAAAAATAAAATTGGAGAGACATCTTCAGACGTCTGCTAGTAAGTAATCAAGTTCGGAAAACACAACTCGCAGTTGGATTATTCTGTACAAAACTTAGATATATTCAAGTTTCAAAAATTTGTCATACATGGTTGTCAGATGACGGGCGGAATGGGGAATGTTGTAATACATCAAGTGGCCACTTAACCCAGCCAATGACAGGTCAAAAGCCCTGTAAACGCCTAGATAGCCCACATTCGATTCCAGAGTTTCTCTGTCTCTGTTGGGATATCAATAATATCTGATATCAGCCCAGCATGGGGTATAATCCAGTAATTTGTCTAAAAGTATTTGTATACGTTCAAAATGTTGTTAAATATAAAAAACCAATTTACTGAAGTGTTTTAAATGCAGTCTAAAACCTTGAATTTATGCGACTTTATATCTAAGAACATGTTTAGGCATTAAGTATAATAAATATTAAATGCCATGGATTTTATGGGTAAAAGTCATTATTCATTCACCTTTTCACATTTGAATAACCGACCTACTGTAGGTCATGTCTACGCTTTAAAAGCTTAAAAGAATCGTAAACATTAAGTAACGCAATTTTCTTTTCCAATTTTGTGAGTGCTAAAGTCATAAAAATAAGTCACAAGTGACCTTCAGGCGTGACTTAAAGTTCTTGTCTCCTTAAACCATTTTAACAGTAAATGCCCTTTATATTTTACAGTTCTATTTATTATATCTGAAAAAGCTCGACTGTCTAAAAAGAATAAACACAGTAAACACAGTTAAATATCGAAATACAAAAAATGTAAAGTACTAAAATGGATAAACAACGTATACCTGCAGTTGTTTTTCGCATTTCCATAATAATAATAATACACAGTGAAAGCCCCAGCCTTTCCCTAGACTGTTTTAAAGACTATTGAGTCTTTTTTCAGTGCAGCACAACTCTACCGATTTTTTAAAGCTAATCCGTGAAAATTTAATAGATTCATTTTTTATCTAGAAAAAGCGAAAGAAAAGAAGTTTAAATATGCGACCAAATGCTTTTATTGCCCCTATCACTGTCTCGGCTCTAAGATTTATCATAAACACATTCACCCCAACCTGCTCAAGGAGCTGGCCCAAATTTACAGTGATAGGGATATTAGTAATTCTACCCCTTTTTTTTTAGTAGTTAGTTACAACCACCTCCCGCCCGCCCCCCGTCAACCACGCCCAGAGAAGACGCGACAGCAACCTCGGCCGAGTCCAAACCACAACAAATAATATTTAACCAGTCATCCTATTTGGCGGACCTATTTCATGCAATAATAATTTTAGTAATCATCATCATCATCAACATCATCATCATTCCATTTCCGCTTATGTGGAACTTATATGAATTTCACAGACTGCCTCCAAGCAAAGCGTTTGGCGGCTAGTTCAAGTGGAAGATAATTTTTATGACGTTAAAACTGCTGACGTAACAACATAATACACTGGTCAACAAAAAAAAGTTTTTGGTGCCTGTGATTTAAGAACTGATTTTGGCTGAATTTGGGCTGATTCAAAATATGAAATAAGTTTTTCTCTATCAAGTGCAGAACACACCAAAACATGAACACTCGCTTTGCCTGAAATATAAATCATATTCTTCCTAAATGAAAAACAATGATAGCAGCAGCGCCACTTCACATTTATTAGTACCTAAGACATATAACCAAATGTGACACACCAAACCAATTATTAACCGACTTCTCCAAATACAGGGTCGGTGTCGTAAGTTTGGATAGGTAAAATGGGTCGAGTATATATTGAAATTGCCTGCAAAAATATAGCTATGTAATTGTTAAATTTTGGTATGCAAAAATATTGTTTTGTAAATTCTAAGTTGGTGAAATCCAATCAAAAAAATTATTAATATTTAAATTTTAAAAATGTGGGTTTTATTCTAAAAAAAAATTT
>JAGVSP010005458.1:0-20011 GCA_022494985.1 Micrasema minimum
TTAGGTACAGCCAACACCCCACGGTGGAGTATTTGTAGGGAAGTTATTCAATATTCCCTTTAGAAACAACTTGCCTGAAATGTTTGAGTTTAAACCTGCTGCTTACTATTCACCGTAGCCAGTGACTTGGAAAAAGGCATGGAAACCATATTGCCATTGGAAAATGTTGAGTGCAGTCAATTTATTATTATTATTGGATGAAACGTAAAGTAGAAACCTTTTTAAATAAATATTTTTTCATGTTTTTATACGTTTTCATAATAAATTTATACTGTTTACATTTAAAAAAAAATATTTTCCATCAGATTTTTATACTCAAAGGTTTTTACTTCAATTTTCTCGACTTCGATTATACTTCATGATCTGGTGAATAAACTGGTGAATCTACATCATATTTGGATTCGAATGTGTAATATGACTTTTTAATCAGAGTTTGAAAAATATTTTTTTTATCTCAAAAAAGCTTTCATAAGTATGGCAGATTGCACAAATCCTTGTTAAAAGACGGTTTCTATTGATAGAAGTCAGATAAATATTATTCTTTTTATAAGCGAACAAATGTGTATTTTTAAAATACATAAATTTATTGTATTACTTACCTACTTATTTTAGATTTATTTATTGATAACTAAAAAGGTCTAAAAAACATGACAGGTAAATCTCCAGCACAGCTTATTCTTGCTTCCTGGCACAGTTATTTACGACTATATTTGAAAGTAGCTTCAAAATTGAATTATTTAAGTATATCATAAGAACTCAAACGTTTCTTTATTAAATAAAAAAAATCCTTAAAATACCTACTACTCTACTGCATCTGCATATATACTGTATATACCGCACATATTGTGAAAATCTGCAGAAAAAAGTTTTAAATTCCCTTAACAAAACATCGAATGTAGGCTTTGCAATTAGTGCTACTACGAGGCTTTAGCTGATACCGTAAGTTTTACGTTAATTGGAGGGGTTAGGACATGAACAGACATTTTTAGTGCTTTAATTGCTCTGCTTTGGTGGCTAATGAAAAGAAATATGTTAATCGAGTCAAATTATATGCATCGTTTCTTAATAAGTGGGTTTGTAGGAATAAGCGATGTGATCAATTGTATTGTATGTTGATAAAAATATGGACGATCATTACCGAATGCCAAAATAATAAAACTTATTTAATTATTAATATTGAAATAGGCCCTTAATATTCTGCTTTGAATTATGGATAAAGGTTATCACCCTTTAAAAAAATATTTATAAAAAGGGATATTTGATAAGGAAAATTAATAAAAAATTTACAGTAGTTATGACATTTTTATTAAATTAACAATGTCTTATGCCCTATTGCATAAAAAAAATGACAAAATTGGTTGCAAAAAGAACTATCATTTGAATTTAGCCTTGACTTTAACTTTAAATTTTCTTGGTGCAACCGCCCCTAACTAATACACAATTCTCACTTCATTCGAATTTTCGAATAACTTGCTAAGAATACAGGAAATTTTATTAGTGCAAACATTTAATAATTAAACTATTTTCACAAAAATGAAAGCTTGCGTTTCTCTCAGAGGTTATATAATATGGTTCATCTATTTATAAACACCAAGAAAAAAGCATGGTTTCTCGTGTTTTCCGTAACGTGCCTACATTGGTTTAATATTATCTTAAGAGGCCAGAGAGGCCTTAACCTTAAAACTGCGTGCGTGACCAATTTTTTCAGACAGGTAATCAATCAATATATTTCATATGTGATACCTTGAACTGGCATTGAAACATAAGGCCCAGAACACACGGTGAAACGCAAAAATGACGAAACTGCAACTCTAAGTGACATTTGAATTTATGTCATGTAATCCTATAGGAAACCACACACGACGCAACAAGTTTCAAGATTTGAAATGCGTGTCAAACAGGTTTCAAACTTATGTATGACATAAACTCAAATGAAACTCAAAAGTAACTTAGAGTTGCAGTTTCGTCATTTTTGCTTTTGACCGTGTGTTCTGGGCCTAAGACTGATTATTTATCTCCTTTAACAAATAAAATATATACATAAACACGCATCTAGTCAATATCTAAAATGTGTTAAAAAAACATAGCTATAATGGTAAAATCCAGGGAGAAAATCGAGGAATACGTTTTTATGGGAAGCGGCCGCGAGTCACGTGGTGTGGTATGCTCTTAACTACTCATAACTAATAAAGTTCATAGCTCATACATCATAGGTGATCAAGTTAACTTAATTTGATTAATCCCTCGATCCAATCTTCAATTCTCAAGTGAGCACCACACACATGTATTTAATTAATGGCCGGGGGTTGGTGAGCGGAAGCAATTATGGGCCACGGACCAAAGCGCAGTAAATTGGATTAAACGGAGTAATAATCAATGCTTCTGTAATATAGAGTTACAGGGTGTTATAATAATAATGATTATTATTATTATTTTATTGTTTTTACGCCCATAGGGCTTTAACATAGACATTTTTAAATGATTACACAGTAGGTAGCTATTCATTACCGCCAGAGATGGCATCCAGACATTGGCACTAGATTTATGTTGAAAACATCAATATTGTTAGTATACTTGTTAGCCAGTGCGTGCATTCTTCGTATCGGTGAGTTAGCACTGTAATTGGTCGATGATTGGCTACAGTAAAATAGTGCATTACTACGGGTAACTCGACCAGACACTCGTTTACTAATTAAATTGGTTAGTTGACAACAATCAAACATAGATTTTAATACTTTGAACAGAAAGAGCATAATTAGACAGAATTACATTTTAATGAGGTATTATCATGTGATAAGAAAAAAACGATGTTTAATACGTTTTAGAACGTTTAAAAGCATACAATCTAGAATAAAATAATAATAAATATAAAATTTTATCTAAAATAAAAATAATGATAGAAGTACTTATAGGTCCGTAAAATTTTTAGAGTTTGAAAGCTATTTTCAAACTCCTGCCGCTTGAATTAATTGAAAAGAGCACCTGTTTACAAATTGAAATATGTGCAAATACCATGAGATTACAACTACTACTACTTACCCTTATCCGCCCCCAATGGTGAATAGGGCACTGCATTGGTACACCAAGTGCAGTGTATCTTGATCATTTTATTACATTAAGGTAGGATGATCAGTCTTACGCTTCAGTACCAGTCCAAGGTATCACACGTGAAATATTAATATAATAATCACGTAAATAAATATTTCAGCTGACCCATTGTTTAATCAGTAAAAATTGTTTAAAGATTTTTTAAATTGTGATTTTGGCAGTAAGTTGTTAAAACATAAAATATCCTGCCGTTTACGCAAAATGCATAAAAATTCTCAAAAAGTGTAGGCTGTAATATAGATTTAATTCACAATAGTATCTTATTCCTTAGGATGAGCGTTCTGCGAATTTTGAGAATTTTACGTCACGTGTGTTAAATGCGAAATGAGTGAACCGTAAAATCCCACAAAATTCACTAAAATTACACTAGAGAGCCACAGAGCATACGAGGCAAGGCAAGGGAGGGAAGCACGTCCAAAAAAAATCTGTGCGCATTGACGAAAAAATACAATAAAATAATAGGTAGTGCTGTGACATGATTTCATGCTCCAAAAACATTACACAAAGATCAGAGATCGAAAAAAGACCAGCCATCGGTATTCATTAGTCATTCTAACTATAAACATAATATTTATGTGTATTGAAATATTTTTATACAGGACGACTATCGTTTGGATTTGGCTAGGTTTTTGACTCTCCTTATAAGTGCTTACCGTACTGACAGTTATACATTAAAAAAAAAAAAAGTAAGGCTTTCTTCACGCAGAGCTTCATTTTAAATAAAACGAGTGTATACAAAAACACTAAGTAACTAATAATACTCACCAAAATATTGTTTAATTATTTTTTCCGAAGCTCAACTCCAATAAGCATTTTGAAAATATGTACACAATTCATATTTTTAACTACCTCAACTGGAATGTATTACAGAATACACCATATATCTGGTAAGTTTGGACGTGAAAAGAATCAGTTTCTATTTTTTTTAAGGATTCTATGGTCTAATTTCACCAGAAATCGGATGATCCCGGAACCTGCGTGATGTGAGTCTAGCATCTACGTAAGCTTTTGAAATTATAAAAAAAGGATTTAGAGAATAATTAAATATTTCCTTGTACAAATTTATTGTTAAATATTAATATTTTGTTTTTCCGTTTTACTAAGGCGTTAGATTAAGTACTAATATAACAACATTTGTAGGTAATGGCCGCATTTTTCATTCAAAATGAAAAACGAATGGTGGACATTACATTTATTAATGACTATTAATTCTACATCTTCTTCCGAGATTGCATAGACGAAAAAAGCATTAAAACAATATGGTGCACTCCAGAAAGAATGGATCTCCCTGTTGGAATGTTATAATAAATCTTAAATCCTTAAAAATCCTTTCTCGTTGCAAATACACAATCATTTGAATAATAAAATAAAATGCTCTCTTTGATTATAATTAAAAAAATAAATATTGGGTTATTATGATATACACAAATATTTCATCTTCTGGGTCTTTTAAATGGTCTAGAATAAGTATCCTAGAAAGCAAGAAACAAGTTGTGGTAGAGTGTTATTCGTACAGTAAATGTGAAGTCCACGATCACAGGTTCATAACCCGGTTAAAATATGTTGACTAAACAGACGAAATAACAAAAAAAAAAAATACGTTACAGGTTATTAAGAACATAAAAATGAAGATGTAATTGTTTGCTTGGTGTCCTAATCCTAATAATTTTCTTTTTCCTTTCTTATTAATTATTTTTTATTACTAGTATTACTACAACTACTCTCCCTTATCTGCATTGATACACAAGTGCAGCAAATCTTGTTCCCTTGTTACATGAAGGAAAGATGATCAGTCTTACGCTTCAACACCATCCCGAGATATCACATATTAAATATGTTTATGTGAAAATCACATTAAAATAAAAACTCCATAAAGACCCCATCAGGAATCGAACCCGCGTCCTCAGGCATGGCAACTCAACTCGCTACCACTACACCACGAGACGTACGTTTTGATTACACTGTTTTATCAAAATGATAAAATGATTAACGGTGCGAGTGTGTCTGATTGTAGAAGTCGAGGAAAGCCGAGAAAGACATGGTATGATCAAGTACAACAAATACTTGATAGTGGTCATGTGAAAAGTCGGGTATGAATGTGTACGACAGAGTGGCATGCGAAATCCTCTGTGCCTATGAATTGGGGGAAGCAATTTATTGTGTGCCAGGACAGAGTGGTGTGGCGTTATATCCTCACTGCCTATCCCTCGGGGGAAATGGCGTGATGGTTTTATTGGTTAGTTAGTTCCTATTATTATTTTATTCCCCATAGATTTTGGGTCATTTCATATGATTTACCTCTTGTTGCATACAAAGGTATTGTTTTCCAATTTGTTTTGCTATTCTGGAATTATCCCTTTAATAATAATTTCGTTATTTAATAACTTTGGTATACATAATATTCAAGAGTTCATCATTTTTTTAATGTTTGTTCTTTACTGCACTTTAATATGATTCGCATTGCTTTGTTTTACAGAATTTATTTTTTTAGTTCTTACTTTACTATATTTTTTGATAAAAATCATATACTTGGCTTCAATTTTGACATTATTTTGACGTTACTTTAACTGTAACCACACTTTTTGCAACAAAAAATGCCGACATATAGGTAGGTACGAAACTAAAAACTGAAACTGTCACGGTTGCTGAAGTAGCAAAAAAGTCATGTTGAAATTTGTGATCTTTGATATTTTAGTATCGATCACAGAATTTCAATAGCCTTCAAAAGGTTAAAACCAAGAAGGGAAAAGACTGCTACGCTGAAAATGATACTTTGGAATTAGTTGTTCGTATGAAAGGACTCATTCCAGCCGTTTGAAGGACTCATTTCACTCGCCCTAAGAACTTGGTTACGAATCCCGTGCGTGTCCTTTGTAGACAGAACGCGAGATGGTGGGAATGAGTTCCCTTTGTACTAAGTACTAACTCTCCCCGTACAATGAAATATGTTTTTCCGAAGTCTTGGGAAAACCTAAGATACGAAAGGTATTTTTGCTTTTCTTTAAAAATAATTGCGTTCTTTGAACCAAGTCAGGTGGAAAGCATTAAATACAACGGAATAATACTTTTACCTGTATATTTTTAAAAGTTATCATTTTAATAGATACTTTACATGTTTGATAATCATGTGATTTATATTTTTGTCGGTAGCCTTTAAGGTTTTTAAAAATTTAATTCAGCAGAAACGATTTTCTTCATGGGTTCCCATTTTTTTCCCTAAAAGTGATGAGTATCGCACTTACTTATTTATTAAATGTATTATTTGCATAATTACATATATCTGTTAATTTTGCATATTATTAACGTAATATATTATATTCAATGGGATTTTCTTTTTATTAATCGAATCTGTTTTTTTTTTATATTTTTTATTTGATTGATTGTATTGAAATATGTAAATTTGATGTTTGCACATAAAATATTACTATATCAAAGCAAAAAGCCAACTTATTTAATGCGTGTAAAGTTACGTTTAAATTGTAGGTTTAAAACTTTTTTACTAGAAACTCAAATAGGTCTAGTCAAAGAAGAATCCGAGTGCTAGAAATTCCACATTGTAAATCACGACTTGCTCAGAGACATGCACATTTTATTGCCCCCAGTTTAATTAATTCTTTTTTAACTGACAATAAAATGGCATTGTCAAATTTTCCAAATTTTTCATCTTTAAAAAATAATACAAAGTTGGATACAAAGTGCAAAGGTAGAATCATTCTTAATATAAAGACCATAACAATAACATAATCTACGTCATTTTTTATTTTATATATTATAATTATTTCCTTTCTTCTTCTTTCCGGTATAAAGATACCAATACCTTATATTCTTTTTTTTAACTATCTTGTTTACATTATCTGTTATTTTTCCATTTTTACATGACTTTATTTTTCTCTTTTGCCACGTGCATACTGTTTGACTTTCACAGTATATCCACAAACAGGCTATGCCTTGGTGGGATTTTTGTTTATTTTTTTAATGTATATGTGTTTTAATTGTATTTCTTTGTAAAAAAAAAATTACCTTTGAAAATAAAAAAAAAAAAAAAAAATAAATAACGAAAATACAGTTTAAAAAATCAGAAGGGCTTGTTTTGAAATTCGCTATATATATTTGTTTTTAGTTAGTATTTTTGTGTAAGTAGTATCTTACAAAAAGGAAATATAAATGATCAGGGTAAAAGCAGGCACCTACCTATTTTAGTTAATTTTCTATCGCGATGAAATAAATCGTATATTGGAGGATAAACGACCTTAGTATCAAAAACGCAAAAAAATTACTCTTTAATTAAGTTTCTGTATCCGTTAATTATACACTTGTATGAGGAGTCACAATATAATATAATATATTATAATATAATAGCTCATAAATTATCATAAATTGACCCCATAAGCGTTTTAATGGCCTGATCAAGCTGGCCATATAAAATTATTGTACTAAAATCCTATGGATATTGTTTGAACTCTCTTAGTTCGGAAGTTTCGAAGTAAAAAAATATTTTTCATGCATTAACGTTGAATTTATCAACAAACAGCTTAACATAAAGATTCCCTGCGGTCTAGTTAGTAGGGCGAAAATTTTCTTAAGCTCCAGAGATAATCACTTTAAATGAAAATACACAAAACTTTTAAAATCTTTCTCCATTTTAGCTGAAAGAAAATGAGCATATTATTTTATTCTTATTGACTCTTAAGTCCAAGACGTCTAGGATAACGTTATTTTCAGGGAAAGTTGGGAGTTGGAGCCATTTGCAGATTAAAAATAAAGGTTTCCACAAATTTATCAGATCTTTCGCGTTGGAAAAGTTTGCTACGTTTTCTCAGGTAATAAATGATGAAAATTTGAACTAGATCAGCCGTATCTTACGTCACGAGATGACGTGAATGAATCGGTTCTAGGTCCGGCTATTAAAAGGCCATTTTATCCGCGGATAAATTACGGGTTCGGAAAAATAACGGGTCCATTCTCGGACGCCACTTGCATAGAATTTTTACGATTAGTGGAATTCCTAGACTTGCAATAAATCAAAGCGTTTTGGGTATTTGTAAAATAACAGTACCTCAGCTCTGGTTTTGTTCAGTGAAATTGATAACTTTGGCTTATTACCAGAGAAATGGCGGCCTTCGTAGCGTATTGACTAAGACGCTAGACTCACGATACGGAGATTCCGGGTTCGATTCCCGGTGAGAGCACGAAAAATCTATTTAAGAGCAAAGTGATATTATCACTCCTTACCCAACCTGGCTGCAATTCTATGTCTACCTAGATCATGCTTTACTAGCATGCTTAGGATTTATTGATTTTCTTAAAATTAATTAGTTTGACATTAAATATCAATTTTAATTTACAATACAATCAACTTACAATTAATATCTTAGAATAAATTTTTGTAATACGTTTTTGTTATTTAACATTCTTCAAACGCGATACTTTTGCTATATCGCCATTTAATCGTACATACGTATGAAAACATATTTATTATGTTTTTTTTTCATATTGATTACAGTATTCAGATTTTCTTTTCTTTTAAAAATACTGTTAACATTTTCCTCATTAGACGGTAGGCGTTTAAAATGATGTATGCCTTAATAACTAAATTAATAATTATTTTTAGGTACCAACCCATTTATTTTACCACCTTTTGCGAAAATAAATAGCATATTTAGGAAAGATTAAGGCTGGGTGACTGCCTTTCAAGACAGAAGGTGGCGGCAGAAGGCATCGTCCTTTGATTGCACGTAGCTAAATAAAAAAAGTGTTAAAATGAGAGGAAAAGCAAATAATTTAATAAAATTTATTTTACTTTTCCTTCTATTATTACGAAACATTTTACACTTTTTACATTTATTACGAATAAGTAATATTTTATTGTTAATATGTTATATTTTAAATGGTGTACCAATGAAGTGCCCTATGCACCATAAGGTGCTGGTAAGGGTAATAGTTATAGTAGTATTTAAATTAATGGTAATTTTGAGCTTTAGTTAATAGTATCTTGTATTAATAATCCAAAAATGTGCATTCTATAGTCCGTAAATATTCCGTAAGAGAATAACATTACAATGTGCACTGTATAAACTATTGGTTACCTACCGGACGAGCAGTAGATGAAATATAAATTCGCACACCGGAATCCATGATTTAAATGCTTCAGAGGGATAAAACGCTTTGTCAATCAAATATAAATTTGTAAATAGCACGTGATGGTTTCGTTCAGGGTTGCTAAACAATTTGAAAGCAAAAAAGGATTAGCGGCAGCTTCAAAAAATTCGTTTTGATTGAATAGGTCTTGTGAGTATTTTTAAAATTTTATTTTACTATAAATTAATGAAAAATCACAAGATGATAGATAGGTGCAAATATTTTTAATATTGGTTAATAAATAAGCGAGATACGTCTGAAGTCACGCCATACGAAGAGAGAAAGAAAGCGCTTTACTTCGAGTCTGCCTGTCTTTTTCTTTCTACCTCAATGGAAATACGGAAAAGCTTTATACTATGACCAACAAACTATAATGGCGTTTTTGGGTAAGCGAATTTTGTAAATAAAAATTATTAATGAAAAGCTACGTAAATTTATCATGTGTATCAAATCTTATATTCCTTCCTATTGATAACAAAATATTTGGATGTTTTCTTCTACAGTTTAAATATCGTAGATTAGCCTGTTGGTACGTATTGAGCGGATTTGGCGGGAAGCACATGCCGTAATATGCACGGCACTTCGCATGATGTTTTGGAGATTTTATACAAACCAAGGACATAAGCGCCACGCATTCCTACGGCAGATACGTACGATCACTAGTAAAGTAAATAAAATGTAAAATAAATAAAATACACATGACATAACATAACTACTTTGTATACTATTGTTTGCTCACTTCATGTCTTCAGAAATTTGTCTTGTACATTGTGTTGTCCACGTAATTGGTGTTATGTTGTGTATATTACCTTAAATTGAAAATTATTAGTTAATTGCACTAAACACAGAACTGTGTGCACAACATTAAAAAATGAATAAATAAAAATAAAGTTTGCGATACGATCGTGCTATAACTCTGTGTGCTAACCGTCCTGGGTCGGAATTAATGACGTCACACGGCCGGAAGCGCGAACTTTTAGTGCGATTATTGAATTAATTTAGGCCCGAGCAGCGGGGCTTACGTGATTAGGGCTCCGCCCCCGGGCCTCGGGCTCCGGATAATCCTCTCGGAGACTGGAATATGGCCGATACACGGCTGAGAGGACGCTAAATGCAGTTTGTGCCCCCCTGAGCCGAGTATTCACATATAGTTTTTTGGATTCATTAATCTTGTTCTTTTTAAAAAATTGCTCCACGTTCTGCAGGATAAATCATTATATTACTCGTAATAGTGCGCAATTATTATATTATCTCCCGACAATGTGATTTTTGTGATATTAAAAATAAATTAGAGGCAAAAACGAATTAAAGCAGAGTTTTTTGCAGTCGAATGTGTAATATGACATTTGAATCTAAGCTTTTAAAGGAAAAAAATTGTTAGCCTTCAAAAGTACCGTAGATGAAGTAAAAATGCACAAATTGCTATTAAAATTCAGTTTTTGCTTATGTTTTTTTATGGATAGTATTAATTTGACTAAAGAAAATATATTTGATAACAATTCAAAAGAATTTCTCGAAAAAAAAAACAACGCCATACCCATTTTTCTCGAAAATTAAGGTAAATCAAAAAATTTATTCTACGAAATCGACTTCAAATATTATGACGTAGATTCACTGGTTTCCCACTTGTACATCGAGTTTTGTTACACGGTGTAGATTTTGTGAGCAAATATTATTTAGTCAAAATAAATAATACTAAGTGAAAACTTTTCTTCATATCAACAACGTGACGTCGGATAAATTGCATGAAATTTGATTGTTGTGGCAAACTATTTTGGTTGGGGTTTTTTTTGGAAGGGCATTATTATGAGAGTTTATTGCATTACTGATGCTCATTGATAAACAATCATCATCATCATCATCATACCATATTCGCTCCCTATGTGGAGCATATAGAATCCACAAACTGCCTCCAGGCCAAGCGATCGGCCGCCAGCTCCCAATATGAATATGTTTTAACGAGTCTTAATATGATCTATCGTAAGAATTAAATGACGTATTAAATACTAATTTAATACAAGCACACACACAAGGCGGGAAGCAAAAATTATTACTTCTTCATATAAATCGGGCTGTAAAATAAATCATATTCAAATCATACATTTCTCGATTTGAGGTCACACTATAAACCATCAATATTCAGCGTTTCGTTATTTTTCATGAAAATACACTATTTTCCTGTTTACTGGTGGCGAAAATTGAAAAAATACGACTCTTAGATTTCATCCATATCCCAAAATAATAAAATACGATAATCGAAATCTCGAATAAAGTCAAATTTGCATCAGATGAAAATAAAGTATCGCCGCGAGAGGCGGAAATCGAGATAGGATTTGTAAAAAATCTCCCATCTTCATAGTGATGTCAAGATTTTTCATGAGTGCCTTCGCTATCAAATGTATCAAATATTTTACGTCTGCATTTCATTGATATAAAAAATGGTAATACCCAAGAAACTTCAAGAGAAAGGACGACTTAAAACTGTATTCATAGTCTAAGGAAGAAAGATCTGGGGAGTTCGTCAGTAGCATTGAAGTAAAAAGGGACACAATATTACCGAAGACAGAATTTGGTTTCGTGTTGGTAGATTGCGCTATTTGTTTATGCGCCTTGAATGTTATTTAAGTATCTCTTTATCTTCTATGAATACCGGCAGGATTTAGTTTTTCTGTAATATAAGTTCAGTTTCTTTTTCTACGGCAAGTCAAAATATCAGGGGCGTACCATAATTATCTCTTAGGTACCTAAATAAATAAATAATTATTTAAATAATTTTAAGGGAGTTACAAAATACTATGATTTGCATGACATTAAGATTTGAATAAAATTTTTACTTTTAAACTCAATGTTAGTAGCCCTCACTTTGTAGTTTGGCATATTTACGAAATGAAACACACCTTTGTTTAAAACTACGCATTTATTTCATAAAATTATTTATAACGCGTATTTAATAATCTTAGGACTTAGAGGGTGGGGGGATATATTTGCGAATATATCCTCCTCCTTCGTTACCAACTTATTTTCACTGAATTAATAGTATATTTTTCCTCCCTGTGCAGCTGAAAGAGAGACCCCCAGGACTCTATAACATATGTGGGTGGATGGTGAGTTCGTAATCCTCCCCTCAGATTAAAATATAGATACCATCCCATCTACACCTCTCCCTCTCGACAACACTTTTAATGTTTTCCGGTATGAGTATACCTACATACATGTTTATACATTTTCAAGAGTTTGATTTTTTTCTTTTGATTTTTAGAATACAATATCAGTATGAACATTTTTTTTTTGTCACAAATAAAATACACTTCTAAAAAAAATGCGTCCTCCGTAGCGTAATGACTAACACACTGAACTCACTATAACAAGGCTCCAGTTTTGATTCCCGATGTGAACTACTACTATTACTAACAACACAACCAAACACTAAAATAAAAAGGTTATTATCTCTGCAGTTAACCTATACACAAAAAGTCGATGCACGCCTCTGGAATAATATCTCCTAATACGGGTCTATCACACGGTTATTTACGGCAAATTGGAGAAGCAACTGGCAGTGGCGCCGACATGAAATATGGCCCCGTAAAATAAAAGGTCGGGATTGGGGGTTTATTGAAAAAGCCGGATTTTCCCAGATTTCTCATGACTCATCGAGAAAGTTGAATAAATTCTGGACTTGGTCATCATCAATATTGAAAAAGTTTTACGATAAAACTTGTTTTATTTGAGATCGGGAAAGGTATTATAGATAGGAACTAATTCTCCGTTACACGTGGCTTATTTTTAAGCGATTGAATACTTACTTACCTAAAAAAATATAAATAAATTTGCAGGATTATTTGATAATTATGTTTTTTACTTGATCAGTTCAATATTGAAATAAGTATCTACGAGCCAAAAAAAGTTATTTTTAACTCGATTAAGGGAGATACATAGTAGCGTTAAAATTAAGATGGATGTATGGATGTAGGGTCCCTATATTTTGTAACACAATTTCAAATATTAAAGGAAAAAACTACCAAAATGCGTCATTAATTTGATCTTATACGTACGTCAAAGAAACTGGAAAAAATAACAAAAAAACTAGATTTAAATACTGGCTTCAAGCCACAAAAGTCCCGCGTTCAATTCTTTGTACCTAATATAAAAATATTCTAAATGGATTTGTATTGCCTAGGTTTTATGAACTTGAATTTACTAATACAAGGTGTAGTTTTATTTTTATTATGTGTTTTTAAATAGGAAATAACAGCATATAAAATACATACTGATTATAATGATTAATATGATAATAGATAAATAAAATAATAATAATAATACTATAAAAATAATTATTGAGTAAAATAATTACAACTTTTATATTTTTTAAATTTTTTTTATTGAAATTAAATTGTGTTACAAAATATAATATACTTAAACATAATGTTGGTAATATACAAAAATTTAGACATAACGTTTCTACCTCTCTAATAAAGTAAGTTTCATAAATTAAATGAACAAAATGAAAAAAATATTCCTCTGTATGGAGTTTAGGCTGGGGTAGGTCTTATGTGTGTTTTTTAATTTAGTTTTAAAGATTTGATATTTTTTTATGGATTTTAAGTTTTCCGGAAGTTTATTAAAGTTTTTTTTACCCACGTACGTATAATGATTTAACGCTGCTGTTGTTTTACATCTGTGTAATATTAAATTATTAGGAAATCTAGAGTCACGTGAATTTTATAATAATTTATTATAGTTCCAGAGTTTAAAGAATAATTTTTTTTAAATTTAAATTTTTGGTTGGAAATTTGTAATACTTAAGACACATTCTTACCCAAGGATTTGCTCGTTTGTCAGAAGTTTTGTTTGTAATCCTAAAATAAAATTTAAAAACTTTAAAAAATTAGGGATGGCATTAAATTATTTAATGGATCAAGAAAATTTAAATAAATAAATAGTTGTTTGTAAAATAGGAAATGTTCGAAACAAAATGTAATTGGGGCTTGTGTCAAAGAGAGTTTACGGATCCGATACTTAGGTAATTAAACTTTACTATTTATCACAAATTTATTTCCGAAGGAATATTAGGCCTAGAGTTCAAATAGATTCATTTATCTGGCAATCGGGGTCTAACGCTTACAACTAAAACAAATTAAGTAATGGTAAATACTTACTAGAAGAAATTAGGTAAGTATGTAATTCTGCTAACTAATGGACTAAATAAAAATCTAGCGATATGTATAAAATCTCACTAAAAAAACCATATACTCGTTTTCTAACTCATTTGACTCCAAAGCAACACATGTTTTAAAATGATTTAATAAAAAAATGATACAAAATACTTAAAAAACAGTAGGTATAATTTCTAATTTCTAACATAGGTCAAACATAGGTGAAAACTATTACCAAATTTATTAGAGTAAAAAGTTGCTTAGGTGTTAAAATTATCGAGAAGATACTATCGAAGTAAAATAATTATAAATGGAAAATGCTAACATAATATGGTTTTTGAAAACCTTTGGGAAAATATCAAATGACAAGTTTAATATTTAAAATATATAATTATGCGACGAAGAAAAATTGTCCAATGATCAACTTATTTAATCAGAGACATATAAAGTGCCAAAACGGATTCCCATTAAGTTTAATTGAAATAATATTAAAAGTTTTGGAATAATAAACCTAAACTGAATAAATATTGTTGGCAATAATTGAATCTGACAGCACATCGCCACTTTTCCCCAACATTATCAGCGGTAATTGACAACGTCAGATGATAATATAATAATGTTTTATGAACAAGATTTTATTATATAAAGGAAGTCAAATAAGGTGCGGGAACCAAACATATTTATCTTCCGGAGCTTTAAGGCACTTTTCGAATCCCCAACTCAATTTCGGTGGCAACGAAGAAATATTAAAGAGGGTGTCTTTTAAACTTGCAACGTAATAATCTGGTTTAAACAGGGCGAAGATTTTCTGGAGAAGTGAAGTATTTAAGTGAGTGGTGAAACTTATGGAAATCCTTACTGTTATGTTTGACAGCACGTTTAATGAAATACTATTTGCGATATTACGTCCCCCGATAAAAAAATATTCACACCAAGTGAAATTAATTTTTTTAATGTACTATGTTAACATTTATTTGGCACTATAATGAATCACAATAATAAACTTAACTATTTAAAACAACTAATACTTCATATTTGACTCAACATTCTACTACTATTCCTTTATTCACACCCAATGGTGCATAGGGCACTGCATCGGTACACCAAATGCAGTGTATCTGATCATTTTATTACATGAAGGTAAGATTATCAGTCATACGCTTCTGTCTAAGGTATCTGACGTGAAGTATTAATATTAAAATTACATGTAAATAAATATTTCATGTTGAGCGGGAATCGAACGCGCGACCTTATGCACGGAAGCCAATTGCGCTACCACTATGCTACGAGGCGGACTTAACATAACCGTATGTTACATGTTGTTACATAAAGCTTCACGAGTTAGTAAAAACATCGCGGAGCTTTTGCATCGGAACTTCCCTTCTAAATTTAAAACTGAAAATGCTCAAAGCTTTCTTAAGATATTATGACAAGGTGAAGCCGTGTAGATAATTTAATATAGAAAGCAGGCTGTGGATTTTAATACGAGATCTTCGTTTCCTCTAGAGGGTACTTAATTTGCAAATTATGTGACAAGAAACGCCTCCTTCACTATATTAATTATGAAAGGAAAAATGCCTATTTGCGTCCCAGTAAAAAATAAATGGAGAGGAAATTTTAAAATTTAGAATAAAGGTCTTGGATGACCTAATTATAGTTTTATTTATATCGCACGAGGTACGATGAGGTATTTATACACAAATAGGGAATATTTTATGGTTTCTCTTATTTAAATCCCTTCAACCTTCAACAACTGTTTAAAATTAGGCATTGTGAAACCAAACACGTTTGAAGTCTTATTCAAGATGAATTAAAAAAAACAAAAATTACTTCTATATTTTGAATGTTTACAAAAACTAGTTGAAAAGTACTGGCTTTGAAAATGGCGCTCTACCAATTATCCATTCTTATTATAAAGCACACATTTTCTTTTCGCTGCAACCTCTTCATTTAAGTGTCACATCTTTAAACCTTCAGTCGGTAATTTACAATACATTTTGAAGGTAAGACTTTCAGGTCATATGAACCTCGCGAGCGATTAAGCACAGCTAACGACCTTTGTATGATAATATATACAGTTTCCTGGTACTTACTTTCTCTGATGATAATACAGTTTTCTACTTGCCGACATTTAGTGAGCCGACCGTTCCTTTTCTCCATACAAACGTAGCCCACGGGATTCTGACTGGAATTTAGCACTAAAACAATAACTTTTAACACGTTTTAGATATACATCACGTGTTTTTAGAGGTATACATATTTAAAAAAATATTACTACTTTCATGTAATAAAAATAATCAAGATACACTGTACATAGTATTCAAATGCAGTCCCCTATACACCATTAGGTACGGATAAGGGAAAATAGCAGTAGTATGTTATTGGCGACGAATCAGTAAATTATACTTCAGACTTCAATGAAAAGCCCACCCTTTTCCCTAGACTGCTTTAAAGACTATTGAGTCTTTTTCAGTCCAGCCAACTCTACCGAGTTTTTCAACAAGCTAAACCGCGATTTTAAGATTGTAAGTGTGATAAAAATACGGATGAATTTACGATTATGTACGCGAACCAATGCTTTCATTGTACCCGTACCACCGTCTCGGCTTATGTGTAATATTTTCGCGTAAACTTTTGCATTAACCGAATTTCACGCCATTGCTTATAATCAATCTTCTTCACTCTTAAAAGTTTTGCGAACCCGCAGCCTCGTACCGGCACATAACTTGAGGCCAGTTTTCCTGCTGCCATCCGTTGTACAACTGTTGTATTTCTTTTCTCAAGTTGTATGAATCTGACGTTTACATTGTGGTGAATACAAACTTCGGATACACAGACAAACGTTCATAGAAGAAAAGAAGATTTATATACCTACTAGTTACATAAATAAATGAAAGCTCATAGGTTTGGTTTTGAAAAGGGGTTTATTGTATTATGGTTCACAAAATAATATAATGATTTTACGATAAAATATATTTTTGGTGAAGTTACAAAGCCGCAAATTTCCGCAAATATTCACGTGTACGGAGTTAGAAAATGCTTTGAGAGTGTTTTTTATCACATTTTATGGTCAGTATTGTATTTTTAAAATAAGCAAACATGCTTGAAATGCACACTAAGGCCTAAATGGTCCATTTTTCTGTTGCTAATATAAAAAGTTATCACATTTGTGGTTTCTATATTATAAAACCACATATAATGTTCGTCAAACATACCATTTAGAGTTTATTGTCATCTCTATCATAATCGATCAGCCCGGAGGCTAAAAATGGCTATGTTATGTGAAGCGTCATTAAAAAATGTTGGGTTTATGCAACATAGTAATAAAATCAATAAGACATCGATTTTCAACTTGTTGATCAAGTTTTGGGCAGTAATAAAACAAAATTGAAAAACTGATCCAAGGACGTAGTTTTGTAGCTAGAGATGCGAAACATTCTAAGTTTATTTACCTCTAACCGATGCGATGGATGTAAAGTTTTACTTCCAAAACACAAGATTGATTCTGATAGAATTTGCTTTACTTTGTTTTACCACCTCGACAGGATGTGAGAGTAAGATAGATAAGGGATATAAAATGAAAACGAGTGTCTAATATTTACAGACGTGTCTCCGTCATAGCGACAACACTGCTATATCGTTATTTCTATCCATATAGGAAACTTACTAGTCGTCACATTTTTTTTCCGAAGGGGTATCCAAAAGTCATAAATTACAATCCACTTTTTTATTGAAAATACGAACCTGCAATAGATTATGCCTTTTCCATATTGTTGCATCTTCTTCCAAAATTGTTGGTTTATAAATTACACCATTAAAATTACATTTAAAAAAAAAAAAAATTACATTAAGTACTTATTTTGGTGCATTTTACAAAAAGGCAATAAAATTCGTGTATTAAAAAAAACAAATGTATTTTTTAAAACTTACTTATATTGTAATTTTAGCGTTGAGTGCAAGGTAAAATTGTTTTTTCTTTCACATTCGTTGATTTTGCATTCTAAAAATGTTGTAAAGATATTATTTACTTTAGTGAATATCTCTAACACAAAATATTTATATTAAAATTTAATCATGAAATAGGAAATCGGTTGGATAATTAAATAATAAAAAAGTAGTTTAAAACAAATGTTGTTTAATTTCATAATTATGGAAAACTACAAAGTGAGTGCTACAAACATTGAGTTAAAATTTAATCCATTAATGCAAACACCTACGAACGGCAATGAATCGCATTAATGAATGAAATCCTGGCAAATGTTAGATTCATTTTACAAATGTGAGGTTATATTGGATAGGCCTAAAGGCAATCCCTTTGATTACTGTAATTAACTACACGGCATCCATTTTGGATTTTAAAACACCCCTATCTGACTCTGAATGATCCCATATGTGCCATATTGGCCATGGCGACCCGTCCATCTCGACATTAGGTATATTATATCATATGTATTATCAGATGTATTATGAAAAGATGGGTAAGTGATCATAAAACCGCCGTACTATTGGTAAAACGAAGATTTTAAATGCAAAGTAATTTTAATGTTTTATTTGTTCAGAAGTAATGACTTTATTTGTTTAATCCCTACATCTCGTGTGTTGGATTCCGTTTCAATTACTTTATTTATTTAAGATGACTTTACATGGTTAAGTATAGCTGCTGTAATATGAAGTGTTTTCTCTAGATGACAAAACAATGCCGTTATTTTTTTGTTAAATTAAATAAAGGTTTTTCTTCTGAAAGTTTTATTTAATTATTCGTTTGTTCTGTACAATTCTCATAATTTATGTAAGATTGCAGAAGGTAATTACGGATGAGAAATGTAATATTTCGATAAACTGCGTCATCGGCGTACAAAAGGCAACTAACAATCATACCACTCATTCTCGCTCATGCTGTACATTTATAAGTTATTTTTTCAGTAAATTAATTTCATCCCTTTTTTTTACAAAATTCGCTTACCCAAAAACGTCATTCTATTGTGTTGGCACTAGTAAGACGCGTGTACGGGTTTCGAATGTGTTAGAAAGAAAAGATAGACAGACAGACTTGAAGTGAAGCGCTTCCCTTCTCTTCGCGAACGTCGTGACGTAACAAGGTCAGACGCTTGGTTTACCTTTTCAGCCGGAATTAAAATGTCAATGATTAACTTCGCGTGTCTCGCTTATTTATAAACCAATATTTAAAAAAAATCGCACCAGATGTTTTGTGATTTTTCATTTTATTTCTACAGCCAATGAAAAAAATCTTGATAATTGTCTATTGTCAGCGTTCTGATAACTTCGTTTGGCTTCCTGATAAAATTATCTATCGATACGCCAAATAATTCTTCAGACGACCAAGAATAGTATGTATAATTTTTCTTTGGTCAAAATCTTTTTTTAAATCTATGACTGAGATACTATCTCCATAGTATCGCACACTTAATTTCTCATAATATAAATTACGGAATTTATCTATGTCACCTATTTTTACTACTTATTATCTATGTATTTAAAATGGATTTTTTCCGTAAATATAAATAAATAAATAAATAACAAAGAAAATGAACGGTATTCTGTTGTTAAAAAATTATTGGTAAGTGGACATGGAAAACAGTCGGAATTATCTG